>CM067362.1:90049374-90299111 GCA_034401795.1 Chaetoderma sp. LZ-2023a
ACTAATAACCTCTTAGATCATCTCACATTACTCATATGCACTGCTGCTCAGACACTATACAGCATCACGGACAAGCCACACACAAATACGCCAATACACATGGACAGACACTCGTACACGAGCACGGACTAACAATGCATACACTGGAACATATGAACAACACAAAACACAAACACAGATCAGCACACATACACCAGCACAGATAGACACAATGGCCTGGGGATTCACTGATCCATACACTCACATACCTTACTCATATACAAACACCTATAGAGGCACTTCGCAAACGAAGCGATCTACTTAGACAATTTCACTCAAAATTCACAATCAACATCCACATATGCAGCAAAAGAACATGAGATACATTGGCTGCGACAAGAGGTGAGGGACCTAAAAGAGCAGCATCGTTTTGTGAAGGATATTCAACGTTTTATGCAAAACTAATTCGAAGTGCCGCATCAGCAAACAAAATATTTATGATGGATCCAGCTGCTCTGGTTATTAACAAAAAAAATTTACATGAATTAGTTATCCGTTTCTTCATTAACTGTATAAAGTTCTCGCCTTGCAACGATGGCTCTATCAGTGCCAAAGCCACCAAATGCCATCCTGTCCATGTGTGTGCGCGCATGGGAATTGCTTCTAATGCAACTGTCCCAAAACTGTTGGACGGAATTCAACAAAATTTGATATGTGTCCTACCCTAGGCTTGCACGATTATTCAGTTTTCATAAAAGCGATCATTTTGAAAAAAATAATCAGGATTTTCGATTATATCGTACATGTCATTGTGCGTTAGGGTGGGAGAACTTTAACAAAGTTTTATTCCACACAAATAACTATGTAACAGGAAATATTTCGGCTAGTTCGACCATTAGTATTGATAATATCTGAAAAAACCCTATAAACTTGACTTCAAATGAGAATTGTTGACATAACGATAAAAGAACAACAATTGGTATCGCTGACCAGTAAAACAGCCTCCAGTTTAATTGCCAGATAGCAACAGGCATTCGGAAATGCGATTATAAACAATTAGAGTACTAATTCCGAACACAATACTGATACAATCTGGCAAGACACAAATACCACAATGTAAGCGCGCCCAACATAAAATGATCCAAAGCTGAATCAAACATGCCGCAAAATTTGCTTGAAATTCTGAGAATTAAAATTCACTCATACGCTAACGTGAGTTTGAGACAGGGAAGTTAGATCGCATTGATCTATAACTCTTCTTGTTATAAAACGGGTACCCGCGTATTCACTCTAAAAATTCTGGATACTTCTTAATTTGATTTAGTGGATTGCTAATACCACCCCCTTTCTCAGAGATGTTTCTTTCGAAATTGAACAGCTCTTGTTCTAATAGAAACCTAGTAGGGAATTACGTTATTTACGTTTTGAAAAACCAATATCTTTGAGATTGGAAATATTCGATTGTTTGATTGTTTAGTTTTGTAAACGTCCACGATCATATTCTAAATAATAATCGTGATTAATCGAATAATTATGCAAGCCTACGCTACCCCTATGCTTTTAGAGTGCAAGAGAATATTTACATTTGGTTTCGCCCACTGTGTATTTTTGTCGATCTTATCCAACATGCCTTTAGAAAATTAACTAGAATATGCAGTCGATGGTGCAGCATATCTCAAATCTCCATGCTTTCGGCGACATATTTACTTTTATACTCCATTCCACACACAGTAAGCTGAGCATAATGTAAACGTTATCTCAATCATATGGGTAACTCACACACAAATATTCCTAGAATGGGACATGATATATAAACAAATTGTCAAAAACAGTGAGAAGGTAACGTTGGCATCAGTATGTATACCTCTTCCAAGAAAGAGCACCTGACATGCAGAAAAAATCTTTCTTTTAAGAAAAGAGAGAGTCTTATTAATCTACAAGACTCTAACCTAACATCAGAATATCAGATGGTTAGAGAAATCTAGAATTTAAAAAAGCGCCTCTTTGGTAGCACCTTCAGCGCTAATCTGTCTCTTAAGACACAAACTAAATGCAGAAAGGCATTTAGCCATGAAATGTCAAATAAAACTAGAAAATAAACAGACAGCTGAGAATTTAGAGCACATTCTTTGTTAATGAAAACAAAAGCCAACGCTTTAAAACGAGAAAAGCTAGATGGGCGGAGCATAGCTTAAACTGGAATCATCCATTATTATGTGCTTCACCCCTATTAGTTTCTTTTTCACTTTAATATATAAATTCATAGTAACCATTTGATCTAAGCTTTGTGAACCATCCCACAAAGGGCTACTCGGAAATACTCTAACGAGTGGTGTTATTTTACACCTACTTTGGTAAGGATGTATTGCAATACATATTGTTAATGGTATTACGTTACGTATCAATAATGCCTCCCACCTCTAGTGATGTAACATTAACATGTTACCAAGCAATAACTCAAACTGCTAAAAAAGCTAAAGCTAAGCTTGATGAAGATGACCTCCATATCCCTAATTCCCGGCGTACATATATCATGACTGTAGCTAGTCGCCAACCAGTTGTGTGTGAGCATACATATATAAAAACTGTTTGCCCAATGAGGAATTGTATCCAAGATGCTATTAATTTATCACTATTCATAGTGTCGCACATCCAGACATTTTGAGATTGGCCGCGATTATATGCCACACAAGTATATTAAAATTATAAGACGTACTCGACGGTGAACATATTCATTGTATGTAACACCCATTAGAAGCATTGGCTATCTGTCAAAGTCATGGGTGGTAGTTTCTGGCAGAGGTAATTTCAGATAGAGCGTAAATAAACCTGCTACAATGCCTCTATCAGTCAATAGTTTGTCATCTTGATATTAATATATATGGAGCTGATAAATGCGGATTTCCATTTAGCATCGAGAACTTTTCTCCTTTTCAAATGTTTCCCTGTGCAGTGCGCCTTCGGAGAGCATCCATCAGTTTACTGATAGGCCGTATTTCTTTCATACCATGTAATTTTTGCTTTCCTAAGTACATTTTCTTTTTTTCTCTCCCCCCCACCACCCCTCCCCATGTTCTAAGCAACATACTCAAATGCCCATACCAAAAACGACTGTGTGTGTGGCGGTGATTGCCAAATGATAAAACATGAAAACTGATAACTTAGAGGTATCCGTCTCAGACGACAATGGATCTTCAAAGCACATTATAAGCGATAAACAAACGTCCTCTTTGCTACCCAGTGAGACAATCATAATATGACAATTTGGTGTCAGCGGGGGTGCTTTGTTAATCAAACCTACGATGCAGATTACCAAATGTGTCAGCATTCAAATTCCTGACGTAATATGGCGGTGTACTGAATCATTGGTCATACCCAATTCGCCACCGAAAAAGGCAATAAATGGGATCAGGACAGACAGGAAGGGAGCTTGACAACTGTGGAAAAGGTGAGTTTGAAAGATTAAATATTTGATATATATTTATATTAATAAAGAACAGCCACTCCAACACATGCATCTACAAATCTGAGTTGGCGAATTGATTAATAGGTATTTGTCAGCAAATATCTATGTTGTAATTACGAATTTGTTTATTATTAAGCTATTTTCAGTAGTGCCAACTAGAATTGGAATTAGATACATATATAAAAGCAATGCGGGTGCTTAATTAGAATGTGAGAATCACTTGTGAATCAAATCATATCACCACCTTAAAAATGACATGTGAGAAACTAAAACATAAAAATTTGTAGATGATATAACTCATATAATCAGCATCTCTAGTAAACAATAATGGCACAATAATCAGTGCAATGTATGTGGGAAATGGCCAAAAAGAAGCTGTAAGATTTCCTTCCATCGTAAAATTTGCAATAGACAGAAACATGTTAAAAAAACCTCATGAAGGAAACCTTTTTTCAAGACCGTCACAACCCATGAATATAGCCATTCTTTAATATATGTGACAATCAATCAAATAGAGGTATCGCCCACTGCCTAGCTCTCCTGTAACCTTATCTTTCAACAACCGACAACGCACGACAGTGTAACTATATAACCAAAATTTAATATCTGAATCATGTTACTTTGAAGAGTACATTAATTAAATGTCAAGACTAAATGCTTGCCCAAGTTTCCTCAAATGCATTTATCCATTCCTATAATAAAATTTAATACTTAAGAATAACAGCCTATTTTGATAAGCATAGCATCATTGCATCCATGGAGAAAAACAAAATGACAGCATCGATAAACACATCAAACTGTCAATACCATAACAGTAAAAACAATCATGTTCCATATAATTAAGTCATGGAAATTTGCACATTTCTTAACATCAGAGATGCCGTATGATTTTGTGTCCTAAAGTATTTTGTGTTATTAGTAAACCTTCCTTTGCACAATATCAGGGAAATTTTAATTTTTATGTTATTTCAGGTCAAGACCATAACATTTTTTCAAGACCGTTGCATACATTATTTGCCAGTATATGTATTCTTGTTAATTTTGATAAAATCAGCCCTGATACCTCGTGATGGTCTTGACCAAATCGACGGGAATCGGGGTAGTGAAGATATACTTTTCAGGAAATGAATTGAGATTAAGCATGGAAAGTTATAAAATCACTCTCCAACCAAGATTGTTAAAGTCGGTCAGTTCTCCAATCTGCCCAGTGAAGTTTAGTATAATTTTTAGTTAACCTTAAATTTGGTCCCAAAAATATTTGCTTTTTATTGAATATCCATAATTTGCAGGCCAAGAGAACACTTTTTAAAAATTTACCACCGAAATGGCAAGCCAGTCATTGCAGTAGTACAACATTAAAAAATAGTCTTCTCTTGGCCTGTATATGCACATTCCTCAAGAGGGTGGTTTTGGTCGGCTTCACCATACCCTTTCAATGACAAGTCCAAGTACATTCTTTGCGATATATTTTGTTCAATATTTTGTAAATAATATGGCTGGAAGCAGCAGTAGATGGCATGTTTGTTAAAGGGTATATGAAAAAAAAAACCCTAGCATTTAGAGTTGCTTTGAAATTTGAGAAATGGGCATTTGTTGGCCAAGAATACTATTTTAGAAATTGTACCACTGGAATGACTGGCTCGATGACAGAGTGAGTCATGTCAGTGGTCAATTGAAAAAAAAACCCCAGTATCTTGGTCTGCCTAAAAATAGACGTTCAAAAAGCAACAATTTGAATTTTCTTGCGATTGCTAAGTTGTGATTCTTATGATTTAAACCATACATATATTTTGTTTATAGTTCAGGCAACATGGTAACCATACACGGTTTCGTCACCAGACATTTGATCAGCTGCTGCGTCCAGCGAAGCATTTACATATGCAAATACAATGCTGTTGACAAAACCAGATAATTGTACTTTTCAGCATAGAGCATGCTGTACTTTGTGCATTTCAGATGTAAGCATACCTAGTATGGTGATATGTTAAAAAGAAATGAAGAATGCCATCAATAATTGTGAGAACGAGTTAAATTCGGTTCATAACATTTATAACTCAATGCCACAGCTCATATCACTACTTGTAGTTGGCATCCATACTGGATTTCTGACCCATCATTCATTTCAAGAGGGTTCTTTCACAAACCTACTCCGATTTACTTATGAAGTTTCGAACTGATCTGCAAAAACATTCGTAAGATTAATGCAACAAATCTTGAACAATGGCAGTATAGTGAAAACGAATATTAGTAGTTATATATATATATATATATATATATATATATATATATATATATATATATATATATATATATATATATATATATATATATATATATATATATATATATATATATATATATATATATATGTATGTTTGTGTGTTTCCATGAAGGGAAAATGTGTCATAAGTCAAGTCCAATTTAGGCTTGCACAGGGTTCAACTACAGTTGGCAAAACGGATCTCTTTTTGTGTACTGACGCGCAATCAGGGGACTGGGATTGAATCAATCAGAGATTGCGCCAGGGATTATGTATATAAGCAGCTGTAATAGCAATATAATTATGATTGTACCACTGTTCATCCGTGAGTAGACTTGGTATCTCGTGGTGTGAGTTGAATTAGATTGTTGGTGTGGATGTTTGATTAGAATAACTTGGTAATTCTCTGTACATTTTCTATAAAGTTGTATCTGTTCGCGATTTTGCCTTGAAATTTATATCTATAGTACCATAATAAAAGTATACATATAAGTTAAGTGTTGATTATTTTAGTTGTCGTCAAAGGAAAACTACCAATTCCCGTGCCTAGATAGTTATTTAGAGTATACAGGCCCAGATAGTAATTATAAATATTCTTAAGTGTTATCGCTCGAAGAAGGCAAGTCGACTATCATTTTCGTTCACAATTAGACCCAAACGTAGTCGCAGCTACACAACACCTCCAATAGCGACTGATCCATTTAGCATCAGTTGAGAATAGATACGAATAGTCATAATCGTTTATCTTTTCTTGTGAATGGATATTGTGAGAAACGACCGTCCGACGTTAGACGGCCCTGAGTGATTTATATATTTTTCTCAACATTTTATGTCACAATTATGATTAATTTTGATGAGATAAATAATGCTTATTAAATTATACGCAATATTTAGGCGGTCGCAATTAAAACTTTCACTCACCCGTTGATGGATATAGGGTATACATTAAGCATAGACGTAAGACGGTAAGAATATTTTGCGGCGAAATTGTGTTCTATTTTTTTTTTTTTTATTTATTTTAATTTTCTCTTGAAATATACCTAATAGAAGTCGGTCTCCTTTCTCAGCGATTATGATTTAAAGAATTTACAACCCTTGTCATATTATAAGTCACGGTTACTAATGAACTTTTCAAGGTAATCACTATTTCTTAGTTATTTATAAAAGCATCTCGTTAAACTTCTATGTATGTGTAACTTCCCTGCTGAAATTAAGACTATATATATATAGAAACAAACCAACAGAGATCAGAGGGCAGACAAACCAATGGCACCTTTATATACACACAAGATTCTTCAGTCACACCCAAAAGTAAATGTGAAACAGTAAATTACAACAAACAAAGAAAAAACGGTACATATGAACTTTATTAATGAACACACAGTGAACCATACATATCTATTACAATGTTTATAATTATCAACAAAATGTTGATAACAAGAGTCAGTATACAATGAATATAAATTCGCAGTTTTCAAAGTCTCAATAAGTTCTATTACCGTCACATCATTTCTGTCCCTCTCATCAGCCGCCCAGCATCTAGCCCCCACCCCAACGTCCACCCCAACCCCCGCATATGCACACCACCAGCTAAATGCCCACAATGCCCTCCACTCTACAGCTTTCTCTCTTGCCTAAGTTGCCCTCATCTCTTCTTTCCTCTCCTCCCTCTCTGGCGTTCTGCTGTTAGAAGACCATATTATAAGAGGGAACAAAAAGACACAAAAGTCTTTCTTTACATACCAGAGAATATCCTTGGAGCCGCGAGATTTACATTGACACCCCATATGAGCGTCAAGGCGTGCACGCAAACACTCACAAATGGACAAGCACTGACGCCTTATATAATCTGTCAAATATTATGAACCCAATGAACGGCGCAATAGCATTCAATCAATTACCTTCAAAATATTCAACAACTTATATTTAGCTACACGGTTGGTTTGAAATTGATATACTAAAATGTTGATTGAAGAAGATTTAGCATGGAGATTATGACAATGGTACCTTTATGTGCAATAACTGGAGTCAGTCTGCAGCCATGTTGATAATCGAATGAAGAGTTTGGGGAAACATAAAGAAACTGAATCTGCGAAACCTGCCTCAGAGGTGTCTCACAGTTTCACTGAAACCGGTTTCAGTTTCCAATAAAGGAATAGAAGGTTTCTGAAAAGTTTCGGTTTTTGATAATCGAATAGGGCCTTAGCCAGTATATCCCCTGGAATATGTTTACTTTACATTCAGCGCCCAAACTGTTAAGCATTAGGTGTAAACATAATTACACATGATTTGTACATTACGTAATGTTAAGCTCTTGAAGAAAGCTTTTCTATTACAGTTTGACCATAGATTATGCAGACACTTAGTTACAATTAACAGCAGAGGCTGTGTTTAGGAAGAGGGCATAACATAACCGCTCACCTAATTGTCCACAGCTATTTAGTAGACCTGCAAATATGTCATATTCATGATTATACGGCTACATACTCAGAAGGCTTGCTGACAACATATCGCAGGGGATACATCTCTGGATCTGCTAATTATTTCGAAAACAATTTGACTGAAATTTGTTCATGGCTTAGACAGCTATATACTGCAAAATATTTCGCAAACAATTTAGCTGAAAATTGTTGGTCGCTAAGCCACCAACAACTTTCAGTCAAATGTTTTCAAAATATTCAGCGAGTATTTGCTCATTGAATTCATTGTCTCATTGGCTTACAGTAGTGAGAGAGTTAATATATCTGAAAACATTGCTTCCTTTTTTATTTAAAGTTTGTGCTTCAAGTGAAAATGTTTGTGCATGAAAAAATACCATTCTATGTAATATGTAATATTTTTGGCTTTAATTAGCAAATGCTTTGCAGGAAGAAAATTGGTAAATTAAAACCGCAATGTAATATTGAATTCCATACCAATATTACATTCCTGTTTTATTGAAATTTACCAATTGTGGGAATTCTGTCCATTTTAAATATCTTTGTGAAACCAATTGCCCATAAATTTAACCTTTAATGACAAAACCATCCAAAACTGGCCCGTGCATTGGTCTTGGGGAATGTTCAATTTGCAAGCCAAGTGAAAACAGCATTTGAAAATTTACAACTGGAATGACTGACTTGATAAGCAGGCCAGCTATTTTATTGGTAAATTATCAAAACATATTTTGTCATGTAAATGGACATTTAATAAGTGAATATAATTCTTCAACAAAGTTAGCCTTTAAAAGTGAACTTAAACTGCACAATATACAAGTTTGTGGTCTGTCCAGCAACATTCAACAACACTGGAAATTACATTATGAATATTGGTAAAAATGAGATCAAGTTAAGATTTGTTGTCAGTTGTAAACGAAGATACTAATTGCTTGCATGAAGACAGTGCTTCCATCTAGCTAAAATGTGTTATTTGTAGATACATCAATATTAAAATATCCAATTATTATAAAACTATGAGTCCAAATTTTGTGTTTAATGTGCATTTCAATGGCCTGTCTCAATTTTGAATACGAGCACTGAGGAGATTTGTATATAACTGCAACTTGCAAATTCATGTCATCTTTCTTCAGAGTGGCCGTCATACAACTCAAATGAACTAAAGGACTCTATGTGAAGCATTTGAATGTGATTTTTGTAATAAATTGCATGGTGAGGGTTTCGTGAATTAAGTTTATCATTACCTTGTAGCTGAAACCCTTCCAGAGCAAAATGTTCATCACTGTCACCGTGTTTGAGTTTAGTTTCAGCAAATGCCATTACATCTATTGATATGATATTGTGATCATCCTTTATGTCATTGTGATGCAATGTAGCGATACTGTATTCAAAATGCTACTTTCAGCTTATTTGCTGAAATAGTATATGGTGGCCGATAGGATAATTGCAATCTTTCTTCATTTTTTAGATGTTCCATTTCAACTTTAACAGCCATATCAACAGAAATCCTTTCAGCATTCAAGTTCAAGAGAAACAGAGTGGACAAATTTCTAACACAACTAAATGTGACATAGTGCATATGCGGTTATTTCCTTTTACTACTCATATATACCGCAACTAGATTCAAAGTGCTACCTTGTGATTTGTGTATGGTTTTGGCAGCTGCATGCCTGAGCGGAAATTGAATTCTGATAAATGATTTTCTATTGTGCAAAAATGTACGATGTGTATCAAATATAGGAATCCGAGCCTCTTGCATATTTTGTGTTCACAAATGTTTGTAAGTTCTTCGTCTTTCTTTTCCAATTGAGTCTTCATCAAACTGTACACAAAGAATACTTGGTCTATTGGTCTCATTTTGCCGATAGTCTATCATTTTAACATAACAAGATGCTCCATTAAATAGTCCATCCAATACGTCCAAATTGGCAGTATTATCATAAGCCATATCAAGAGCAACGGGATGCTGACTAGGTAGACAACCTGTTTTGGTTAATGCTTGTGGAAGTGCTTTCACTAGTCTATCTTTGACAGCTGGTTGTAGATCACCAACAGCAGTATCTAGTGAAGGTATTGTTACCTTTTCCATCTGGGCATTGATGAACATGTTAAGGTTAAAAGAGTCTACCTGGTCATTTGTTGTAAACAAATGGGCTGCTGATAATAGATAATTTGTATCATCTGGTTTTATAACACGTGACTGAAGACATTTCACATCATCATCGGTGAGTTTATCCTTTTCTAAGCAACAAAGTCAATTTAGAAGTTCAGCAAAATCTTTATCATCTTTTTGGCGCATGATTTATGTCAGTTCATGCATAGTAAACAGCGATTTCCATGGGTTTGTTGCCAAAGGTCCCATTTGTTCATTTAAATCTTCAAATATCCATTTGTCCACTATGGGTTTTAATTACTTAAGGTCTCCAGTTAGAATGATACTGACACCATCAAACAGTTGATTTTTATTCCCTTTCATCCATTGCAAACATTCATTAACTAGTAGCAGCATTTTATTGCCAACCATTGACACTTCATCTACAATAACAACAAAAAGATTTTTATACTTCACTCGTGGTGTGTTTAGTATATCACTATCAACAATATAGGTGTCATAACCTTGATTTGGCCTAATTTTGAAGGCAGCATGTATTGTAGTACCGCCAATGTTGTATGCAGCTTTTCCTGTGGGGGCACATAGAAGTATTTTATAATTATCAGGGTTTTCTCCCTCAAATGAACAAAGCTATCTACGCAATGCCTGATACAGTGCTGTGATTACAAGAGATTCTCCAACACCAGCACCTCCTGTCAGAAATGACTAGATGGGTTCATCGTTAGTTTTAGTCCAGTGGAGAATATGTATGAGCAATTCTCTCTGTTTGACATTCAACTTCCTCACAAGTTTTAAATATTCAGCATTTGGCAAAATGGTTGATGTAGATTCAACATGTGGAATGCTGTGTGATAAACCAAGATCTATACCAATATCACAATCTTTGTGCTGTCCACTAACTGGCTTATAGTAAACAAATTGTTCGCTTTCATGTGAGCCTTCATCATAATCCTCTTATTTGCCCAGTTGCGTAAATGGAGCAACATTATCAAATTTTTTACATAGGTTACTTTCAGCTTGCTGAAGAGCCAAGTCAAGTTCGTTTGAATGTTGCTCATAATTAGAGATTTTGCCACAAACCGATTGTTTAACATGATTATAATGATCTTCTTATGTATCAAATCCGCCAAGTGGATCTGTTTCTTCATTTCTCCATGGTAGAAATAGTAGAAGTTTCTCTCTGAAGTGGTTTTCACTGTCTGCTTTGATATTGCATCGTACAAAACGAATAACTTTTTGAATTTTCCTGTGCTTTATAACAACACCGTTTTTCAGTGTGGTCTTATTCCAGTTGTCTAACAGATCTGTCTCTTCATTCTCATCATCTGATTATGGAGAAAGTGCTGGGTCATCATCATTAACGTCTTTTGTTTGTTGATTGGGCTTAGCATATTTAATGTCAAGTTTTGAATCATAATCCGCAAGACACAGGTTCTCAATCTGTTTTGGCCATTTTGAGTAACGTTTAATAACATTATCAGCTTCAATACCAGTAGACCCTGGAGGCAAATCTACCAACGCTTCCTTCTGTTTCAGGAGAAATAATCTCTCAGTAGGTGCAGATGTATTGATAAATACAACCTCTCTAGATGCTTTGGTGAGGCGCATTTGCAGAACAAGATAAACAACCTCTTGTGCACTGATTTCCGCACTATTCTAAAACAGATTTCCCATATGTCTCACTTGACATTTAATATTCATGCTGCCTTTCCTTGCTTCTTTACATGCTTCATCAAGTAATGGACTCATTCCTCGTTGAGATTTACTAATATAAGCCACAACATAGACAGCACATGCATATGGATCAAGTACAAATTGCAGATCATGGTTGGATTTCCATGTACTTAATAGAGATATCATGTAAGGATTAATCCTGATTTCAGATGATTATCTTTTGAGAAATACTTTCGTTGATATAAGTGATGATCTGATACATTTAATATATTCTTCCTCTGATGTTTGTACATCTTTCAGAAAGTCATCATATGTCATTGTATCCAAATCTGTACAATTATTTAGTCTGATTTGAATTTCAACATACTTTTGTTTGCAAGAAGCACTATCAGGGGCTCCAGAATAATTGTATTTGCCATGGGTGGTAATGGAAAACCAAATCTACATACAGGCTTCCTTTTTCTTCTACACGTTTTTGAATGTCTATCGGTTTGTATATCAACAAGTGATGACACACTGTCTTCTAAATTTATTTGACATGAGGTGTGCTTCTCAACATATTCTGCTACTCTTTATTTGTATCAAATTTGTATTTTGGTATATCTTGTATCCAAATAAGCATGTATATGTGCAAAGAACCTCTGTGCTGAAGTTCAACTCGATATAAGTAATCCTTCAACTTTCCCAGAGGATCATGTTTAGACTTCAAGATAATGTTGATAAACTGCTGAACTCTCTGATCAAAGTACCGTGCACAAGTCACTGGATCATGTTGAACAAGACAGGATTTGTCATTCCAACTCATTTGCTCAATTTCTTCATCAGTGTAAGACTTCTTGTCATTTAATTCACCAAGCATTCTTAAGACGTCATGCCACCTTGTATCACCAGCTGACAAAGAAGCAAACCAAGTTGGAAGTCCAAGTTGTCTGATCATGGCACAAACATCTTTTTTCGCTTTTCCAAATATGGAGGTGAATTCCTCAGAGTTCTAAATATATAAAATCCTTCATCAAGATTAACTAACTTGTTCATATGGATTGGATTTAACGCTTCTGCAGCTGTTACTTTCTTATCATTGCTTTTACATCGTCTTAGACACAGATTTACTTTGTCAGATATTTGCTTCATCTGAATCTTCTTCATTTTATAGAAGATATTTGGTACAGAATTAGCTGCTTTTCTATCAACATTTCTAAGCTCCCATTTGGCAATATTGCTATAATGAACATGAACTTCTCTTTCTGAATTATCCGCCCATCTTTGACCATAAAAAATAGTATGAAAGGATAAATACTCAGAATATGTATAAGAATACAAGCTAAGTGGATGTTGACCTTCACCAGGTGCAAATGTGTAAGTTGAATCATTTTGAGGACAAGCCTCTACTATAAGGGTATCTGCATTTCCAACCATCATGTCCTTGTCATCGACTTCACTAAATGTGTCTGATTCATTTCCTTCATCATAATGCTGCTCATCAATTTGAACATGTGAAGTATTTGTAAATGATTTTACTATGTCATTTGCATTGCTACTCAAAACCATTCTTCATCAATTTCAATACCAGAGTATTACATAGGTTATTGTTTCTCAGTAGACAGCGCCCAGTCGAATTAGTTTCAAAATATTTACTCGGTTACCTATATAGTTTTCTGGAAATTGATAGTCAGGGGGTTCAGAGATCGATTGATCCCAATATGAGCGAGGTGTGGGGGGGGTGGGGAAGCTTAGCTAGAGATGGACGGGCATAGCTAAAAATAGAAAGGTCCATTGAATGGGTGATATCAAACAGAGGTGTAAAAACGCAAAATAATTTGAAAAGCTTCAGCTTCGTAGCTGAAAATGGAGCAAATATTGAATGTTTTCTCACTAAAAGAATTGGTGGCAACTAAATGTTTTGATGATAAAGCAATTGTTATCACCAGTGGATTCCAGGAAATCACAACGGGTAGATTATGTATATTACTAATTCTGACCACGCTTTAAAACACAATTTGTTTCAAAAGAGAACTAATCCCTCTGAAAACCATCAATTGTTGTCATCAGCGTGTATGGAAAAAAATTCTATGTAAAATAGCACTAATAACACCCTGATTGTAATCGAAATAGTGTATGTTTGTCCACACGGCGTCCAGTTTAATCGCCAGCTTGGATATGCGGGGTTGGGGGGGGGGCACATGCAACAAATGTTCCAGGCCTCAGAGTACACCAAAATCCAAACCATATTGTATCTTATCATAAAATATAGCAAACAAGCGTGTAGCAATGTAACTCAAGAACCAAGCATGAAATTTGATTATAGACCTTATCAGGAAATGTTTTCACTCACGGACTCTGCGTTCTGTGTGTCTCTCCGAGGACCACTTGTCCAGGTACCTGGTGTGCGTGAAAGTCATAAACAGGAGAAATGTTCACGAACGTGGAAACCAAGTCTAAGATAGCTCCATTATTACCAGATTCATTATTACAACACATTTGAAGCCAATATTTTAATTATATGAATATGAATTTAATATTATGAAAACCATAATTCTAGTTCACATGTCCAAAGCTTAAACTCAATTCTCAATCTGCATAAATGAAAATGTTTGGCGTTACTTGTTTAATCTTATTGACATGGGTCATTTTCAACCGATTCCCGTTTTATTCAACCAAATCCCGTTTTACACAACTGAGACAGTTTTAGTCGGATGATCGGCGCGCTCCCGACTACTATAACTAATTACTTCCATCCAGCTTAACAAAACACATCATTTACTAGGTTGGTAAAAGGTGGACAACCTGGTTATAGTGAATATGTCTGGAACTGTCTATCGCTAACGAGCGAGCGCCCCCTCCCCAACCCCGATTACCCCCCACCCAATCCCTTTGATGAGTCAAAGAGTTGGTCGATAGTCGATTGTTCGTCTTTCCGCACTATTTATATCTTACATTGATCGGCATCATCATATTCATTTTACATGTACCTCTGTGTCCTCTATTTATACAATATATTATATTTACCTATATTTATCATATTATATATATAACTGGGATTTCCTTTTAAACTTTTGGTTTAAACAGATTTTTTTTGTCGGGGAGGAACCGCGATATAAGATAAAGTCTTATAACCGCGTCTGCATACAACTATATTACAATGTAATTGGATCATGGTGCAGGAAGAAATTAATGCATACATGTTACTATAATAGTTTAAATACTTGGTAACTATTAGCCTATATTATATAGTTATAGTTAAGATACATTATAGTGGATCTGTTAAATCTCATTTGTCTGGATGTTAGGGTTAGTTTAGAACACTCACCGTGGCTGATATAGGAACGCATGCACTTGTATTGGTCAGTAGCTAGGGTAATTTCAAAATGAATCCACTCTGCCACTACATAGTCAACAGCAATTAAGCAAGAAAGTATGGCGTTACACGGTGCTGCGAATACTACACATCGCGTCAATGAAACAACTGAAAGTGATAGCCACGTGACCACCCCTAACATTGTAATACCAGCATTCTTGACCTATGAACTACCTATAGTCGTGTTTGTTTTTGGAACACTTTGTAATATAATTCTTCTGTACTACCTCACAGCATCCAAGAAATACAAGAGACCGCTATTTACGCTTATAACAAGTCTTGCAATGGCAGATCTTTGCGCGTGTATAGCCGGATTTGGGCTTGTGGTATTCATTATACCCTCTGTAACTATTCCGTCAGCAGCGCTATTCCTGTGCAAAGTCTTTCAGTATATGTCTGGAGTGGGCGTAACCTGCAGCATACACCATCTGGCGCTATTTGCGGCACTCCGATTTTACCAGCTATGTTATCCGCTCAAATCTCGTGCTCGACTGACCTTTACTTTTATGTTGACCTGCTGTTCCGGTCTATGGCTTGTCGTACTCAGTGCGTGGATTCCTTGGGCCTACCACGTCATTTCCGTGACAGGGACGTCTGGGATAACTCACTGCCATTTTACGGGCGATATTATAGCTGCCCAATATGGGTTTCTAGTTTGCAATACAATTTATCCAGCTGTAGCTATACCGTTGCTGTATATTGTTAAACACATCCGTGTTCTGCAGGCCAGTATGTCGGTTGAAGTGCAACGTGAACGTAAAGGTACAGACGTCAAAGCTTTGGCGATTGTGATAATTGTGTTCTTCTTAACATGGCTGCCGAATAACATATTCTCATTTATTGCCAGAAAGCCAGGCAGTGAGTTCGCTGACTTCTACAACGGCATACTAAATTTATGTTCATATCTTATGCATTCTAACAGCGCACTCAATCCACTCATTTACTGCATCGCTGCAGAGACGGTAAGAAAAGATCTAATACGATTTTTATTTAGGCGCAAATAGTCAATAGTAGTGAGATACGATTTGGAGTTGTAGTGTAAACGAAAGATATATTCACGCTTTAGTTGCTAGTTGTTGATAGATTTGTCGAGACTCTGGAGGCTGCCCTGACGTACTTTTCAACCAATTAGAAAAAAACATTTTTGCGTCAAACCGTAATCATAAATGTGATGTTACGTGTATTGCGTTTCCTAAAGCCAACAGTCCCCTTGGCTCGAGGAAACTGTTTCTAGAAATAGGACGTAGCAGTTTCGCTGACGTAATCAAGATATGAAGAATAAACACAGTTTCTAATTAGTAGCATACTAATGTGTTATAAGACTTCGCCATCCTTGATATGCACAACTTGTGGTTTGGAGCTGAAGTGCAAATGTACCCTGTAAGCTGTTTGATATTTTGAGACAAATTTTACTGGATGCTGTTGATGTCTTATCTGACAAGATAGATATTACATAATAAACATTAAGTTATATTGGCACTTATGTGGATGATATAAGTAGACATCATGGCGGCGCCCACAACTAGTCGTTATTCGATATTTAAATGCAAATAAATATGATATAAATAAGAATAATGTATATAACATCAATGAGATGGAATATATATGTCGACATCTATCTATGCAACATTAAATTATTGGCCTCAGTTCGCCACCAATTTACACAATTCACGTTCGCGTGAGAGTGTTACTCCTAAGTAACGCCTATGCACAGAACTCGTATGTATACAGTATGAAAACACTAATTGACTATATTCATCATATTAGTTCAGTCGAAACACATCTATGGATCAATTGATTCGAAGTACTTGCTCCGATGTAAATATATAATATGAACTCATAACTTGTAACTTGTAACTTATAACAGATCATTACCCCCTTGGTGGGAAAACCGCATTAACATGCATAAGTGTGTACTATTATTCGGAATAGCGTTCTGCCCTTGTGGAACGATCACTGTGCTGCTTATCAGATTGCTCCTGTTATCCACATAACCATATTTCATTGTCACCACCAATTAACAATAAGTAGGTAGACGCAGTAGCCAAATTGAACATACTACGTAGCTTGTATCTACGTGTATGAAGTAAGTAAGTGAGTAAATGAGTGGGTGTGTATGTGTGAGTGTGTGCATGCGTGCGTGCGTGAGTGCGTGCAAACGAGCGAGCGAGCGCACGCGTGAGTGAGTGAGCGAGCGAGTGAGTTAAGCATCTAGCAACAAACTCTATTGCACTTAGGACCTCAGGATTCAGTATCTCAGGATCGATGATTCTTGTACAATCTAATATAAGTTGTACAAGTTCTTCAGCTGAATAATCACTAGCACCTAAATGGCAATTCTTCAGAAGGCAAGTGTCGATAAACATCTGATTAGAAAGTTTCCTGTTCAGATTTTCTTAATTGGCATAGTGGATTGACGATACCTTTTTAAATCTACTTTGACACTCTTGTAGTACATATATTCAAGTGAGAACTTTCAATTTGACCCATATACGGGCTGCATCTCTTTCAGATGAGCAGTCAGCTTATAGTACATGATGCAGTTTTCTTGGACTAAATGGTATGTCATTCAGGTAGCTCAGTGAACTGCAACATGGTACTGTCCTTGATATTTCTTACTACCAGTACGGCCGAATAGTTGCCGCATAAGATAGTTATGGTCACCCACATCAAATGCGGCTTTGACATCCAGGAGAGTCGGACGTGCTAGCTGATTGTTATCTAGTGATTCTCTATAGTACTCATCTACAAGAAAAGCAGCATGCATGGGCCTGCTGTAAATCCTCTCTCCGTTGGACCTTGCCTCACCTTGACCTTATCGCTAACCATTTGATTCAGAAGTAACTCAATAATCTTCCTGACCACAAGCAGAATCGCAATCCCTCTGTGGGCATACTGTAGCTTTCGCGGCGACGCGCTGGTCTATGACTGCCTCATATCCCACAGCACCGCAAGTACATGATGCATTGGGGTGAGGGGTCTGGTTAGCTTGTCTCTGGGTAACAGAGCAGGAATTGCGCCTCTCCGGTTCGTACAAAGACCGACTTCATGAGTCGTGGAATGTTGACATTCCAGTGGGGCCGGGCGACCATCGTCGTGGAAGTTGAACCACACCATCTCATCCCGGCTGTTGGTGTCACTGGTATGACGGTTCATTATGATAAAATTATAGGAGGGACGTAAATATATTAAATGAAACAATTGTAATAGTTTACATCCAATGGAGAAGGAAAGTATGTAAGAGCGTGAGGGTGTTATTATTTAAACTGATCCTCGCCAGAGGTACCTCACAGATCTCTGATCTGTATATTCCATGAGGCATCCCCACAAGGGAGAGTCCTTACGGGATCACCTTAGATATTATACTTGTTACGGGCTTTGTTGAACAGTTATTTTAATGCAATATCATCTTTGCGGATTCATAAGACGTATAGCACCGTATAGCTCTCGCGGTGCATCAAGCACCGTCTCAAAGTCACTGGGAGAGAGAGAGAGAGAGAGAGAGAGAGAGAGAGAGAGAGAGAGAGAGAGAGAGAGAGAGAGAGAGAGAGAGAGAGAGAGCTATTCAACTGTCATATGACGACCTTCCTGTGAAGGCGGGGTGGGCTCTTAGGCCGCACCCAGTCTTCGTAGAGTTAGATAGCGATCTGTGTCTCTGTCCGTCACCTAGCATTTCGAGTGCGGATCATGTGAGATATTCACCCTGGGACTTAACATTTACCTGTCTTTAGGATCAATACAGAAAGTCCAAAGAATGCACTGAGGGAGTATAAAATATAACATTATTATTTTTGCAGCGATTCATACTTTGGCATGGCAACTAGTTAATATGTATCCGTAGATACTGGGCAAATGCGTGCGGTCATCGACACTTTGATTCTAACTGCTCAGAAACCCCATTAGTTTCTAAAGTCTGTTCTAACCAACGTGGAGGGGGGGGGGGAGGCCAAACAATTAATAGGCCCTGAGGTCGGAGCAGTGCAGAAGGAGACAACTACTCACATCCTACTAATCTAGGCGGCCCTAAGGTTATGGCCAATTAATACAAAATAGCTGCGGTGTATAGCTTATCCGCAGCTCCCAGAAAAGAGGCTTACACAAATGTCTCCTAAAGAGTAGTCGTCCCTAACTACTTATTAACCCTATCCTATCGAGCTAAAATAGCCGGGTTTTGATGGGCGCATGTCAGCTTCGCGCATTGTGAACAGCGACCTCTGTGAAAAATTGATGCTGTGCGGGGAACAAAGTGGTGTGTTTGTTGTTGCTGTATAGTGTAGCCTAGGCGAAGTGCAGTCCATATTTTTTATACAAATAAACAAAACGATTTAACTTGGATGGCTGCTGACATATTACTAACTAATACAGAATAGTAAAAACATGAGGTCACACGACATTGGGGCCCCTATTAGTCATCGGCACATAAATGAAAATAAATATATACAATCAAATATATAAACTATAAAAAATAAGGTCTCAAGCGACCTTGCGGTATCTACATATATCAGTACCTAATAAATAAATATTACTATAACAAGGTTACAGAGTACCTATTAGTTATCGGTACAAAAATATTCCAAAATCCTATAGTTGATGCGACCAATATCTGGACACATATCTGAGATGCGAGATGGCACGATCCTGAATGGCTGCTAATGAAAATCCGCGGACCAACTGACTGATGCAACTCATACTCATGAACGGTGATGATGAACCTTGCGGATAGCTAGTAGATAGTCATGTACGAACACACATATAGAATTATGCGGATGTGTAGAATTTCCGTATTTCTGCGGATTGAAGATCCACCATAACACTTGTTAAGGGCTATGTTGAAAAGTTATTTTTATACAATGGCATATTTGCAGATTCACAAGATGGGCAAAAAGCCCATCCGCACTCGAGGCCCCTCTAGACTGTTGGTATTGGGGGGGGGGCCTTCTATTAATTTAGTTATTGTCACCCACCTTCCCGCCCCCCCCCCCCCCCCCATCACCGACCAGGTTGATCGGTCGGGAGCTTCCAAAAACTTGCATTGTGGATGCAGTCTGTGTGCTCCAGAGACGAGGCTGAATTCCGAAATGCACTGCTGCTGGTTATGTGTCACCGGTGCTAGCAGTAAGCAGTTGCCACACGACTCGGTCTGCTCTGGCAGCCACACCACCCGGGTCTCTGAATCCTACTCTTCTGATGATTTCAAAAAGAAGTTATTGGTTTAGTTGGCGTCTATCGAGTCTCTGATTCCAGGTCCCATTCACGCCATCCTAGGCTGGATTTATTTCAGTCTATTATTGATTGCCTCTGTTTCCAGCTATGGTCAGTTGGCCGAACGGAGACACAATCCTGGGGTCGCCGGTTTTTGAATATTTCTGATTTCGCTGCTCCTTTTCTGTTAAATAGTGGCGTCACAACTGAGCATCTGAGCGAATGAGATAACATCACAACCTCTTTGACCAATCAGAATTTCACGTACCCCGCCTCTGCCTTTTGTGATGTAGATCAATTGATGATTGACATGTGTGAAAAAAATACTCAAATCTGATTGGTCAATGATTTTTGGCGGGAAATACGGATGGGTAGCTTAAAAAGCAAATGAGATGATGTCGCAGGTCATGGGATCAGCTCACAACCAATCAGCTGTGCACTTATATCGTCTAAGCTGTTCGGTATGTAGATCTATCGATGGTCAACAGCTGTAACGGTGCGTGAAATGGCCGAGGGTTAGGAGGTGTAAACATAGATGTATTGTTCCTTAGATAAAAAGACAGCAGCAAGGTAGGTATGGGAGTTGCTGAAAACATGCACAAACTCTATGGCATCATAATAAATTATGGCACATGCAGCCTGATGTCAATGTCCACCCGCACGTATGCATGCATGGGATGTTGTCATAATCAATTGCGTTACATTTAGACTGATGTCACAATCATAATTGAGAGAAATACTCCGCCGTTGACATGCAATAGACCAGTAGATGTACAAATAGAATGTTTTACAATGTAATAAATATTTGGGTGAATATTTTGAAACCAATTTGACTGGTCACTGTCACTACCATAGTCCATATGTTGTGTTAAGACTTAAGACAAAATAGGGTTCAGCAGGTTTTTGAGATACAGTTATGTTTTCACCATATAATAATTTTGAAACTATTTAAAATTGAGGGGCGTTACTGCCCTACCACACACACCCTCGCGCGTCCACTTTGCTGTGTCCACATTCCACCCCACCAATTCTCTCCAACCCCACCACACCTGGCTTTGGATTTACCTTCCAACTGTCGCTTCAGCCGGCAACAAACATGTCCCCAACCTGTTATAAGTCATAATTATTCAGGAATCCCTGCCATCATAACGCCCACATGCGTGCACGCATGCACACATGCACGCATGCACGCATGCACACATGCACGCATGCATGCACGCACGCACGCACTCACTCACTCACTCACTCACTCACTCACTCACTCACTCACTCACTCACTCACTCACTCACTCACTCACTCATCAACTCACTGACTCACTCACTCACTCACTCACTCATCAACTCACTCACTCACTCACTCACTCACTCACTCACTCACTCACTCACTCACTCACTCACTCACTCACTCACTCACTCACGCACACATAATTTTCATTGGAGATTGTTTAGATCTCTCAATGATCTAGAATCCGACCAGGTTTCAAGAGAATCTGAATAAAACTCTAAGAGAATATGGTGTTCTACTTTTGCTCCCATAGGTTTACTATGGTGATATGTTGTGCGGAAAATCCTGATTTTGCGGAAATTTATCGATTGAGCCTCTTCAAAATTGATACTATATCGAGTATTTGGAGGACCAGTAAGATTCCCAAGTTTTAAGTCGATCAGAGCACAAAAAAATTTGGCAGCCATTTTGAATAAAAAAATAGTTTTTCACGCATGTGTTCAGTTCTGCAAAATTCGAAAACCGGTAATTTTTTTACCAAGATGTGAAAAAAGCCCTTTCACCATTTTTTGTCCATGGTAAATTGGGTAGCTCGAAACTCCTTTGGCAGATCCAAAATAAAAGCACAAGCACATGATTCCACACTGGATAGCAGAAGTTGTCCAAGTTTGGAGCTGTCAATTTTTTTTGATGAAGAATAAGCAAGAAAGAAGAATAAGAATAAGAATAAGAAGAAGAAGAAGAAGAAGAAGAAGAAGAAAAACAAAGAAAAAAAGAAGTTGAAAGAATCTGAGTGATTTTAATAATCTGTGATAGCATTGTGGTGGGTATAATAATAATTGACTAACATGTAATAACATTGTATATTAAATATATATGTAAACACAAATTTGATCATTATTCCCACGTGCCACGGATTCTAGTGACTATAAACGGAATGGGACAAAGGTTAAACCCCAAACAATTCTCCACATATTATTGCCTGCAATTTTTCTTCAGCTGCATATATTAGCCAATAGACTGGGTCGCTGCATCTCTGTCATGTGACCATTCAATAAAAATTGTATTGTACACTAAATGAACAGACTGGATTATAATAACCTATTTTAACTCTGTCTAAATCTGATATATGATTCTTTAGTCTATTCGTGCATCATACAAATACATTGAAGCATAAGAGGTCTGTATTTCTATGAATCTTCACTTTCTATGTAGAAGAATCGTGAAAATGTGTCTTTGTGCTTTCAAGGATAACTAACATCATCTCTTGATAGTTATTCAGGTGATCTAATATGTTATTCATAAATTATGTAGGTAATTTTAAGCTTTTTGTCATGCTGCTAAAGAAAGATATTCAGGCTTTAGTAGCTAAATGTTGGTACATTTATATACACTATGGTGGTTGTCATGATTTTCTTTTCAACCAATCAGAATAACCTAGTGTGTCTGTCTCGGTATATACGCACAGTCATAGAGGTGCCATCTATAGTTTGACAATATGGTGTAAAAGCAAGCAAACAGGTAAGCTGTTGTATATTTTGAAACAAATTTGAGTGGAAGTTGTTGCTGTCTTGGGCAGCAACATCTTCCAGTCAAAGTAGTTACAAATATTCACCAAGATGAGTATTACATAATAAAGAATGTAATGCATTGGCCATTACATGAAATCACACACTATCACTTGAAGAGGCAAACTGGCTACGATAACTGTTCAGCGTTTACGCGATATTAGAAAGCACATCCTTGTGATACAGATAAGGGAATGCCTCTGCATATGAATGATATGGAATCTATATAATACTCTTTCATTGCAATACAACAGTTGAGTTAGGATTAGCATCCCTTTAAGGCCAAATGCACAGTATGTTTATTATTCTGTGACCTCTCCATTTCTAATGCATACCACTGTATTAAGCTATGTTAAATTAAACTGTATTAGTATGTGAATAATTGTATATCACTAGTCAATGTTCAAGAACGGTAAGAAATTGTATAATAAAATATAAAAAATCGACCAACGGATTTAAACAAAATGCAAATTAAATTCATTTGGAAAAGAGGCTAGAGAAGCACTTTATGTATTGTATTTCCCCATGCACTACTTTGTACTATCTTCTAATGAAACTAAAAATAACCATCACCTTAATGATATTACATGTACGTCATCTGAAGTAAAATGTAGTTTTACTGTAGAAATAACATCATCGAAAATGAGCACCATGGATGCCAAGAAAAATCCAAATAGAACCAGAATGGCTAAGATATAAATACTTTAGAAAGACATAAATAACTAGTTCACCTACTGTAGGGATCCGATGTGTTACTCAATAATATGACGTCATATTCAATTACTTCACATGTAGCCTGCCATCGGAGCCAATAGTAATTCTGTCGTGAACATCGAAAAGTCTGTCAAGTGTATGAATCGCATGTCTTTGATGGCTATAGTGTTTAATCAACACTCTATTGTTGAAGATTTTAAAACTAATTTTACTGGACTCTGTTGTAGTTTCAAACAATTCAACAGCTTGCCTCTAATTGGTATTCTGGAAATTCTGGATTCAAGGTATATAAATTGATTCCAACACATGCACAATGGTAGTGGCATAGCTCGAACTGGGGCCATCTATTGTGGACAAAGCCTAACCATAGACATAGTCACGTGCCTGGCTATGATAGAGGCGCATTTCGATTATGCTAGGGTTACACTGTATGAGTATAACTAAAAGTAGACTCCATCAATACTAGATTAGCAAAAGATGTAAGCTGGGATTCAACGCATTTAGATGCAATGCCCTTAAATAGCATTCGAATTAACTATCTCTGGTTACACCTAGTGTTGATAAAGGTTTTGTGAAAGAGATATAGTAGACATCTGTTAAAATTACTCTAATGCTTCAACTGTGCCACTGGGGCTGAGCTCTATTGTAGAAACTCATACCAGTTACAATATGAATATTCATACAGGTATAACTGTGATACAGATAGTGATTTGTGGTATTAGTTGTTATTAATATGGCCAGTTAAAAAAAATACCCATGGTATCCATATCACTGAGCTTACCATATCTGTTGTCGGTATGATACCGGCATACCACCTTATCATATGTGCCACTATCTATAACTTTAGGATTTTAGGATTTTCCTGCAGTCAAGGGTAAGTTAATTGATTTCTTCACATGTACATTTGTTATTGTTCAACTGAGATTCAGCAGAATTTAATGTGTTGATGCCAGCAAAGCAGGCTTATTGAGCTAGCCCTGCCTCAGGCCCAGTGACTCTCAGTAGATTGGAGTGTGTATTCTCGTGTCGATACTCTCATCTGGATTGGAATATGGGATTAGATTATCACTGAGTAGTTTGCCAGAAGGACTGAATACCACCATCCAGGAGTAAACACATGCCCACTTTATTACACGAGAGTACTTTAGAGACGTACAATAGCTATTATTGATTCTTTCCATTATTAGCATTTAGCTTTCCTGACAAGAAACTTTTAGTACAAATACATTACTAATACCCCATAGATGTCCACCTTTGAGGTTCTTTCACTAGATGGTTAATACCACCAACTGCATTCAGCACCAACTGGTAGGAGGCACCATAATCTGATTCTGTCGATTCACACTTTTGAATATGCTCTTTGAAACCGTTTGCTATCTGATCACCCGAGAAGCAATCTGAGTCTGTTTAGGTCGTCATTCTCCCACATCAAATCAACAGTCAGTTGAAAGATCATCCAGTCTCGTGTCTGACATTTTTCTTAAGACAAATGAATTCTAAACTTATCTTTATGTGATTAAAGAAGCTGACAGTAAAATATATATGATTAATTTTTAAGTATTATTATTATTATTATTATTATTATTATTATAATAATAATAATAATAATAATAATAATAATAATAATAATAATAATAATATAATTACTGTATTCTGCGACTGTAGTAGTAGTAGTAGTAGTAGTAGTAGTAGTAGTAGTAGTAGTAGTAGTAGTAGTAGTAGTAGTAGTAGTAGTAGTAGAAATGTCCATCAAACAGTTGCAATCAGTCCTTCTTTTGCCCCTTGTGTCTTGTCATCAGCCAAAATTTTTAGCTTCCTCAGGTCCATACTTGATTTGACTGTACCGAATCCTGCTTTCTTGAGGTCAACTCGTAGCATGCTTCACCGATTTATGCAACGCCGTCCTCTCCTGGATTTGTATTTGCTGGCTACACGTAGGGAAAATTGGTTACATTAAGATTTTCTGTGCTCGTGTGTCCCCTGGCATCCTTAGCACATGGCCAAACATGGGCCATCTTTGCTGGGCGAACAGGGGCGATGTATTGTACATCTTGTATAGTGCATCATTGTAAATTATTTTTCAAGGGCCACTCTGATCTACGTATCCATAGCTTACAGAAGGACTGGAAAGCTATGTTCCCATGACACAGCGTGATGCCAGCAGTACTACAAAGAAGTGAACCTAGGATTTTACCTTTTCTCCATGGTTCGCCACCGCAAAATGGGCCGTCATTTTCAAGTTTCATGCTTTGTGGATAGTTGTAGCACAGATCATGTAGGGCTGGGCTATAATAGCCCGTACCAGAATGTTCGTCTTCACCTTCCTAATAATGGTGGAGATATCGTTTACTATAAAAAGGCGCATGTACTGCTGCACGCACTGTGGTTAACCCTACAATACTTATGACGTCATGGACACGTGATTGCAGGTTTTGTCTGGTTGTTGCAACCAGCATGCGATAGGTTGCAATAGAGTGCTGGAGCATTTCCATTGGTCACCCAAAACTATATGTCACGGGATTTATATATATATGCCTGTTACTTTCATGGTATATTTATTTGAATTATAAGTTATACCTCCCTTAATAGTAGAGTATATCCCCTTTAATGCATATTGATTCATGTTTCATGGTATGACTTTGTATTTCAATGACATTTTAGTATCACCACACATTTAATGAGTTACATGTCACATGCAATATTGTTGACCTTTATTTCTTTACAGGAATCTAGTCATAGCTGATATGCTTAAGGCATGTCAGCTTGTGATAGCAGCAATGGGAGTGTTAATGTCTTTGTAATGTGGGTCTGAGTAGTATTTACTGTTAGGTTACCACTGTGTTTTGAGGAAGTGAGTAGCTTGGGATGTGTTTGGCTGTATGTATGGTAACCACTGCACTCCTATAGCATGGGCATACACTAAGAAACCAGTTTATGCAGATCAGTTTTCAACCTTCAAGGAGTTCGGACGTCAAATCCGATTAAATAGTTGTGCATTATATATGCGTGTGTATCAGTTTGGCTTGAAGATATTGTGGATTATTGGAAGTATTGGAAACGCTGGTCGTTAATCCGGGTTTGAATCCCCTTGTTATAAACAAAGGCATCGAGACACCATATGCGTTTCTTTATATTGGCACCTCCAACGACCTGTGACATATAAAATGGCCCACTTGGGGCCATAAAACTCAGTCAAGAGTGAGTCGTTGTCCAGTATGGACACATATTTAAAAGCTCTCAAGCAAACGTAGAGCCGCGTATACGCATCTACTACAACGTGCTACCAGTAAATCAGTGCCAGATTGGAGACCCTCGCATTATGCTGAAACAACTAATTTTTTAAAGTGCAACATAATCCTCTAGATGGCGCATACGCAAACATGCAGCTCCCATCGGTACTTGTACTAAAAAGTACCATTTGTGTAAAGACTCGTGAGCCGTCCTATAGCCACGACTATTATCTCGCCCTAACTTATCCGTACCACGACTGAAAAGTGGTATAGAAACTCCTATTATAATAGCGCCGAAGAGCCAGGCTATCTCGCTTCCGGCCAATACATTTGCCCCGAGAAAACTGTGTCAACTCATTTCCTGTTAAGCCGAAATACCTAAATCACTCGAAATATGTTTATGATCGAGCCAATTCTTCTTAGGCTGAATTTGTTAATATTATTGCATCTTTCTTCACTGTTCTGAACATTGCTTGCCGTGCAGCACCTCAGCTTGCCGCATAGTTCGTCATGTCCTGTACATCAACTATTTCGCGAGGCATTCATACTTCTTCGGCGAACACTCACACTACGTCCTGCTTCATTTAGTGGCCCGGACTTCTTCACACCGAGTGTTCAACAGCCATAATACTTTCTTGTCTTTTTCCTCTGTACGGATTTTCTGTGCCAAATGTAACTCGGCACATATTTCCAAGTTCTTGCGCCGATGACTAACATATCAACTTGAAAATCAATTGTTTTCCTTTGCATATCTCTCGCCGGCGACTATTAGGCGAAATTACAATTCGTCTGCACTTCTACACCCACAATTAAGTGGTGCTTAATTCACAGTTACGCCGACGACTATTAGGCATGTGATGACGGCCAGTTCTGGCTCATGGCTCAATATCTGTCTGTAACATTTTCCACAGCCTATGCCATTCTTCTTTTAGGACTCATATATAATTATATCTTTGCCACCAATCATTATATGTTATATATTGTACTTCGTATGCGCCATCCAAAATATCACACCAACAATAGATCATTAACATTAAGAATTCTTGATATCAACACTCGACCTAGGAACCATTCTTGTGCCAAGAACGACACAAGCTCGGTGCAATGTAACCTAGTTAGTAGCTAAGCTATTTGCGTTAGAATTCTGTCAACAAGCCGGGCCGATTGCTGTAATAAAAAGCGGGTAGTTATTATAAAGCCAGCTTTAGGTACTACAAAGGTCTAGTTGCTAATACCTGCAAAAAGAACCCAAAAAGGGCCATAAAAGATCCAAAAGAGCCAGCAGCAACTGCCTCACTTTGTGAGCAACTCCAGCATATCTTCAGCCATATTTATTGTATTATACTTACTGAATCCATCCTTCGGTTCGGTTTCACAATCACAAAAATCGCTTAAGTTTTTCAGTGGACCTAATCCTAACGAAGACGCATCACATGACCCTCTGGATCTCGCGATATCTCATAGGATAGTAACTTTCTGCCAAAGTCGGAATTCACTGTGAACTAACTTATCATAATTATCGGCTTTAACAGTGAACCTTGAGCAACTCGAACATAAACCTAACCCAGGTCTAACAATTAATTCCTAGGAATCAGGTCTATATGGCTTTAATCCGACAAATCGGCTTGCGGCAAAAGACACGCTAGGCAGACCAACTCTTTGGTGACTTAGAATGGTTGAGTGGGTCATCCACAGTTTCTAACCAAGTCTCCTACAGTCTGTCAAGAGTTTCTTCGACCAAACCATAAATAGTTTACGGTGTTTCTAAATGTTTTTGTATTGTGTTGCCCTTGTCTGGTCTTATAAAGAAAAGGATTTCTGGGATATTACGATCTGAAACACCCAGCCAGTTTTGGTGGGAGTGGCAGAGTTGCAATGATTCGAGTCAAAATTCTCAATAAATAGACTCAACTCCAATCACTGTGACAAAATGGCACGACTCGACTCGGGTCTTGGCACTAAATGACTCGACTCGACTCGGGTCATTGTCCCAAAGACTTGACCCGAGTCGAGTCAAACCAGCTAAAGACTTGCGTCCTCAAAATTGCTTTTATGATAAAATATTTTGTGGGATGCATCCAATTCGCATTGTGAGTATGGCAGTATGCGGAAATATTGTAGCTGTAATTCAAAAAAATATGTGTATTGTGTACATACACATGTATATGTAATAACATATAGTAACATATAGTAAAAGAACACTTTCCAGTGATTCACATGGGTTTTGTCTATAACATCTTTCTGAAAATTTGCTGACTTAAAGCTGCTATTTCACAGTATTCCATCATTGCAAATCAGTCTCATTGTGTCAGGATACGTTCGTATATGTATAATGCCGCCAATACGACATACATTTACCATTGGTGATCGTCAAATAGCACGTTTTTATAACCATTGCTGATCTTATCCATTTAGTCTATATTGTATTCAGTGGGCATCTCATAAATATTCAAGAATTGAAATCCTTATAACATGCCGTGACATATTTGTTGTTTCGCTTTCGTTTTCGACTGTTTTCAATTAGCTGTTAAAATTATTGGATGAATGCATCATCAGTAAATACTAACTTCAAAAATAGGAGACATAGCTGTAAACAGGCCACACGGCAACAATACTGGTAAAGCGCACCGCTTATAAGTGAAGTTGGCCTGGGATACAAGTTTTCGTAAAACGTCCACAATAGTTTGCAGTTATAGAAGTCGCTGGTAAGTTACGGAAACTGGCAGCGCAAGGCACGTTCATCCATAAGTGTGTGTTACCAGTATTGTTGCATTTTCTTTATGGGAATTTCAATATGAAAAAGCTATCCTATCCAATATCCTGTAATTAAATTTTTCGTGAAATCATCTCACACTAACGTGCAATCTAAAAATGGAGGCTTCTTCGAGAATACGCCTCTAATGTATTGACCGGCCATCTTATTACGTCATCACAATAGCTAGAGTGTTACACAGACTCCATTTCACAGACTAGACAGATCGCGACCCAGTTTATCTCCGTAGCGGACTGTAAAAGCAACGCTGTGGATCGTGTTCATTTTGGGACTATCCTAACCTCTGTTTTTAAACATTAAAATCGACTCGATCCATCCAGGGGTTTGTGTGATACCAACATCTACGCAACGTCAGCAAATTCTTGACCTCATTTTGTGTGCGACAGATTTGACAGAGGGACTATTTTTCTGTTAACGACTTGTCATACAGACTGCTATAGGTTTTATATCATCTCGTTTAATGTGAAATATTATTGTCTGGTATGAAGAGAGTAGCTCTAGTGTCCTTTTAAGTTTCAATTCTCTATACCACCATATTCTGGTGGAAATCACTACACCAACACTGCTACTCAACACATACGAGATACTTTTCTGGATCACATATCGAAGGAGATCTAGCGAGATATGAATAACTGCCATGAAATTACAAATAGAAGGTTGCAATGCCATATGTTGACACGATTCCAAAAAATTCTAGTTGAGAAAATTATTGGTGGCCCAACTTCAATAGAGTTATTATAGAAAAGTGGTACCGATACACCCCCTCATATGCTATTTGTAATGGCCTGAGTGAGCACCCCACCCCACCCACTGACTGATCAATTTAACCGAATGCACGACCAACTGACTGACTGACTGACTGGTCGACAGCATGAATGACAGATCGGATGACTGCATGAGTGATGGACAGATGGACTGCATGACTGACAGATTAGATGACTGCATAAATGACGCACTGATGGACAAACCACCAACCGGCCGGCTGACTGACCATGAGCGATGGTACGACAAACTGACTGACCGACCAGGCAACCAACCACATTAGTACCAGATCAGATGACTGCATGCGTGATGGACATGCAGACTGACCAACTGACCGATTGCAGGTTTCACCGACTATGAGTGACAGATTGGATGGATGTATGAGTGATGGACTGACAGATCGCATGAGTGACAGATCGGATGATTCCATGAGTGACAGATCGGATGCCTGCATAAGTGACAGACAGATGCACTGCATGAGTGACAGATAGGATGACGACGGCATGAGGTGCAGATCAAATTACTACATTTAGCGACAGATCGGATGACTGCATGAGTGACATATCGGATTACTGCATGAGTGACAGATCATATGAGTGCATGAGTGAGAGATTAAATGACAGCATGCGTGGCAGATCGGATGACTGCATGCGTGGCAGATCGGATGAGTGACAGGTCGGAAGACTGCATGAGTGACAGATCGGATGACGGCATGAATGACAGACTGACAGACTGGATGTGAGTGATAAATCGGTTGACTACATGGGTGACAGAGTGACGGGCTTCATCAGTGACAGACTGATGGACTGGATGGGTAACATATCGGATGGTGGCATAAATGACAGACTGACGGACTGGATGTGAGTGATAAATCGGATGACTATGAGTGACTGGATTGGATTATTACATGAGTTACAGGGTGGCGGACTTCATGAGCGACAGACTGATGCATGAGTGACAGACTGATGGACTGGACGAGTAACAGATCGGATGGCTGCATGAGTGACAGATCACATGACTGCATGAGTGTTGGAGCGGATGACTGCATGACTGACAGATTGGATGAGTGAATGAGTGACATCCCGACGGTCTGCATGAGTGTCAGATCAGCTGACTGCATGAGTGCCAGATTGGATGACTGCATGCGTGACATCGGATGAATGTATGAGTAACAGATCGGATGACCCCATGAGTGACGGACTGACGGACTGCATGAGTGTCAGATCAGATGACAGCATGATTGATAGATCAGATGACTGTATGAGTGTCAGATCGGATAACTGCATGAGTGACAGACTGGCGGATTGGATGAGTGGCATATCGGATGACTTCTTAAATGACAGATCAAATGACTGCATGAGTGAGAGTTTGGATGACTGCATGCGTGACAGATCAGATGACTACATGGGTGACAGATTGAATGAATGTATGTGTGACAGACTGACGGACTGCATGAGCGACGGATCGGATGACTGTATAACAGGCCGTCAGCCCAAATCACCAACCCATGGATCGACAGACGACATGAGTGACACATCAGATGACAGCATGCACGACGGACTGACCAACGACATGAGCGACCGACTGACCGATTGCCTGGGTGAGCGACAACTTGAGTGACACATTGAACGACTGCGTGAGTGACGGACTGACGGACTACATGTGTGACAGATCGTAGGACTGCATGAGTGGCTGACTGACAGACAGGATGACAGACCAAATCATGCGCCCACCGACGGACCCACCACCTGAGCAACCGACCAACTGACCGAGCAACTGCATGAGGGATGGATCGGATAACTGTATAAGTGACGGACTGACGGACACGCTGACAGACCAAACCACCAACCCACCGACGGACCAACCCATTGAACAAACGACCGACTGACTGACCGGCCGCATGAGTGACAGATCGGATGACTGCATGAGTGATGGACTAACAGACATGTTGCCAGACCAAACCAGATGACAAAAACAACTGACCGACTACCCGAGCGCCCAACCGACCGCATGAGTGATCGACTGCATGATTGGCAGATCGGATGACTGCATGCGTGACTGATCAGATGACTGCATGAGTGACAGATCGGATGACTGCATGAGTGACGGACTGACGGACTGCATGAGTGTCAGATCAGATGACAGCATGATTGATAGATCAGATGACTGCATGCGTGACATATCGGATGGCTGCATGAGTAACAGATCGGATGAGTTCATGAGTGACAGACTGACGGACTGCATGAGTGACAGATCGGATGACTGCATGAGTGAAATATCACATGACTGCATGGGCGGCAAGTCGGATGACTACATGAGTGACATATCGGATGACTGCATGAGTGGCAGACTGACTGACTAGATGAGTGACAGATCGGATGACTCCTTAAATGACGGATCAAATGACTGCATGAGTGAGAGTTTGGATGACTACATGAGTGACAGATCGGATGAATGTATGTGTGACAGACTGACGGACTGCATGAGTGACGGATCGGATGAGTGTATAACAGATTGTCAAAACAAATCACCCACACATGGACCGACCGACGACATGAGTAACAGATCGGATGACTGCATGCATGTCGGACTGACTGATTGAGTGACCGACCACATGAGCGATCGATTGACCGATTGCCTGGGTGAGCGACAGCAGGAGTGACACATTGAATGACTGCATGATTGACGGACTGACGGGCTGCATGTGGCAGATCGGAGGACTGCATGAGTAATGGACTGACGGACAGACTGACAGACCAAACCACACACCCACCGACGGACAAACCCACTGGGCAACCGACCAACTGACCGAGCGACCGCACGAGGGATGGATAACTGCATAGTGACGGGCTGATGGACACGTTGACAGACCAAACCACCAACCCACCGACGAACCAACCCATTGAACAAACTACCGACTGACTGACCGCCCGCATGAGTGACAGATCGGATGACTGCATGAGTGCTGGACTGACAGACATGCTGCCAGAGCAAACTGGATGCCAAACTGACCAACTACCTGAGTGACCAACCGTCCGATGAGTGATCGACTGCATGAATGACAGATCGGATGAGTGACAGATCGGATGACTGCATGAGTGACAGACTGTCAGACTGCATGAACGACCAACGCACTGACGGACCGACCAACTGACTGTCTGGCTGACTGACTGACTTGGAATGCATGCCTATCCTCAACGAAAAACATGAACATAAGACCTACATGTTCATATGTCCAATGCATAGAATAGGGTTATGAAACTGGCGTAGGTTTGTACAATGTTACGTAATCACTGAAATCACCGGAATTAAAAAAAATACGCGTATTACAATTGTCTCACAAGTACACATATTGATGCAATACATCAAAGAGAAGAGCCTGGTTTCACTTTATTTTTAAGTTCAGAAGCAAAACGTATAAAATCAAAACACATGTCTAGCATATTATATTTAGTCAACATGTGTGGTTATATTATATTTAGTCAATGAGGATAACAAGCCTATTATATATCTATATTACTCTCTATGTATATTTGTGAAAATGTATACTGGATTGGGTTGGTATACAATAAAAACTGTCTGTCAATGGTTTTAGGCGAGCCGTGTTCGTCAAGTTGATTGTCTGTACGGAAATTAGTAACATTTGCAAACGTAGTTACCATCCAAGTTGATTTAAATCAGTCAACCTTGTGTAGAACAACTAAATCTGGCGCAGATGTTAGTCAACTATCTAATATATAATTTTGTTTATTTTCAGGAAACAAATATCTAAATTTAGAAAAATATATTTCAAATGGTGAGCTGGGAAGTGAACTACCTGTCATGAAGAAGCTGTCAAGCAAAGGTGTGTTGGTTGCCCAACGATTTTTGTCAATCAACCAGCATTTTATTGACTGGTTCTTCATGGTACATAATATATTTCTGGCTCACAGTTTGGAATATATTTGCGAAATATTTGTGTTTCTTTCGTGAAAATCGCCTCAATTTATATTGGATATACTTATAGCTTCACTATAATTCCAGGAACTTAATTATTACAGCGAATAGGCATTCTGAGTGTTACTATCGCCATCCAGACAATCGACTCGACGAACGCTGCTCAACTAACATTTAGAACCAGACTACTTCCTCATATAAGGGCGAATTTGACCGCCACCCCATGCTACCTGGTAAGGATTGGAGTACATTTTGAAATTAATATTGAACACGGCTGTTTTCTTGGAGAGAAACAACTTAAAGTAACATTATTTGCAAAATATATACAATGGTGTCTTTTATAGGATTCCTAAAGAAAAATTAACAATTGGGGAGTTAAAGGATAACCTAAATGTTTAAATCAAGGCCTTTCATAACTTATAAAACAATTATACATTTAGATTAATGTGAAAATAATGTTTCTTGATTAAAGTTAATGATAATATAGTGTAACCATTCGAAATACCGGTGTTAAATAATGCTATATGCATACATATTAAGCAAACTCTTACCAGCAATTGTGACGTTTATAATAATGTGGAATTGGATGAGTGATAACAAAGAATATTAAACTAAAGAATGGTTTGTCTTTAGGGAGCAACATCTGCCAGTCAACCTAATTCCAAAATGTTCATATACTATAAATAATAAATGGACCAATGACCATAATGTTCACCTGGATGCTGAACTGCAAATATATCTTCATTAAAAATAAATTGTTAAAAAACCCCAAAAAACACCCCAAAAGTCAATCACAATGGCCAAATAAATATTTATGAGATTATGTTCAAATTGTCAGTTTGAAATTGACATAACTTAAAATGTGCTTTACTCCATGAACAAATGCCGAAACATGGCATTAGGTGATTTAATTTGGAAACAACCCTAGCAATCATTCTCTCTTAAAATAATCTCTAATAATAGGAAATACACTAACGTGTGAATGGTGTTTTAAAAGTAAATTAGGAGTGTACAATGATTACTGCTTCTACCAAATATTTGCAATCTATACACAAATATAAGCAGGCGACATATTGAACAGTATACTTTATTTTGGAAACATTCTAAGTTACTAGCTAGCTGTACTGTATGACTTTTTTAATTTATCAGTGGCATGACTGACTTCAATCAACACATTTTTAATGTCTTCGCCTGGACTCTAAATGTAAATGACAAAGGCTGACTTGGCCATTAAAAGATTAATCTACATTGTATTGTTATGGCGAGACCATATTAGTTAACGCAGCAGTTATTAGTTTAATGAAATACGCATGTATCATATTCTCTATTTCACATAACAACAATATGTAACACAACTCAATATAAAGTTATCCAGAAAAACTATTTTTCTTTGTTTTCAGAAGAAAATAATTAGGTTATCTTTGATCTTGACCTTTTGTTCCAAAATTAAAAGGGTTCTTAAGACAGACTAAGAGGCAATCTCCGACTTGTTGACAACACATTCTATATACGATTCTATTATAGGGTGGATTCAATCTAGAGGAGGGTCTGAGAGGGGGTCCTTTCCACAGCCGATGATCATTCACCATGGAAGATTTTAAAATGAGATGTTCTGAGAAGCATAACATTCATTTCCAACATTCCGATGGATAATATATGAGGATTTTTACCATAATACAGGAATAGTAAAAGAAATTAGGAAAATACTGGAAACATAGTATGCTTACTTGTAACTCTGATAATAATATAAGCATTTTCAGACATCACGTTACACAATGGCTGTAAATATGATGGGAAGTGCCACTTAGTTAATATGTTCTCACGTTGGTACAATACTGCAGAAAAGTTGTAAGTGGCATAACTCTGATCTTTGTCATCGAATCAACCCTTTTGCATAATGCAAATATTAGATGCCTATGTGGACATTGTGACATAATTTTGTATAAATTGCTTAAAAGAAGGGTGAACCTGCTGACAATAATTTACCACTGATTCCAATGGCAAACTATACCATTGGCCTATATTATCTGGAACCTAGGTCGGACAGAGCAAGAGCATTATTTAGTGATTTCCCGAGAATTTTTGGAAAACCAAGATGACCACCAAAAAGGTGACCAATAGCATACTAAGATTCGTTGACCCAAATTTGGTTAAAATCAGGTCGCTGATTAAGAAGTAACTAGCATATTACGGCTAATATTGAGGGACAACGGATGGACGGTTACCATGCCATAAGACCATACAGCCTTTCAGACTCCGTTAGCTAAATATCTGCTATAGCCAACCACCAAGTTACGACTTAATATCTCTGAATATGAAGAAAAGTGCACTGAAGAAATATCTTTTCCCATTGTATCCCATACTGTGGAAAATCTCAGAGTAATAACTCTGGAGTTTGAGATCGAATCAGCTTAATTTTCCCAATGCATATATTAGATTGTTTATGCTGAACGAACAGATGACGGGATGTCAGATGGCGTGTGATGGCTATATCTTAGTCAGTTGACATGGCTGAGATCACAATGCATATCAGTAAACTGGTGGATACTCCTCGAATGCATACCTCGCAGGGAAAGTCATACAATTTTGGGCTGGATAAACATATAGAGGGTAAATGGAAAGGTGGCGAGACTACCCTAGTTTTAGTACCTGCACATATTCTGTAGGTACATACCACGGTTCATGATCATACATATAATTCTTGAAACCACGGTCCAGACAAAACTGGAGAGAGTGAAGAGACATACGAATGAAGGGATGGATGCGCAGACCTAGTTTTGATACCGGTACACCTACCTAAGTTGTATGCACATTTCCCTGTATGCAGTTTTGCTAGAAGCTTACCTGCATAGCTAACATTTTCAATGTGCCATACTTGCAAACCACTAGCAAGACCGTGTACACGGAAAGCTCCTCCATGCGTAATAGACGAGCATCAGAATAATATGTCATCATTCACCATAGCGAGCAGCATTGAGACATTTCCACCCACTTTGACATAAGTAGTTTTACCATGGATGTTGTTGACAACTTCGATCATGACGAGGCCAACCTATCTGGAATGGGGTTAGTCATGACATAGTAACCGTTTTGTTTCAGGAATATGTAGGTTCTACAAGCCAAAACCAATATCCAACATGGGCCAACAACATTCAATACCGAGGTAAACTGTGAAACTTTGAAGCAGTTTTTTAAACCTAAATAAATTCTAATTTGCACACTGTATAAAATGTTACTACATTTCCTCATTCGGTGAATGATGATCCTTTGATTGACATTTTGTCGACGGTTATAGCCTGGTTATTCGCAAGATTACATCATTGTGAGCCCGAAAATTTAAATGCAAGACTGCATGAGCAAACCGGGCCAAAATGGAGTGTGATCATCTTTTTCCTGACCGTTAAAGACATGAAATAACCTACAGGAGATCCTAGGGTACCTAGATCGACCAAAAATATTGGTTACCTGTGACGAAGGTGTGTACAGCTTCGCACGAGAAATACAGCTGATCTAGCCTGAGGACTTTTAAAACATTATTCTTTGCATGGGGTCGTTCAATATGACAAAGGTGACATTGGGATGTATACGAAATATTTAAAGCGGAGCAGTGCAGAACACATCCTCATAGAGTTCCATATATAGAATGTTATTGAATCCGTCTTTAGTGGGAAATACCATCTGACGTCATTGAAAGGCCTACAGTTACTTAAACAAGCATTTGGTAGGCTGCAATGGGTTGAATTTTTAAAGCAAGATGGAAAGATGGCTATGTATACAACAGCAGATGACAGTGCCAAACAAGTCTCGCACTTAAATTTGGGCCTAGTACAGCAATTCCAGGGGAGCAATGAAGCATTACTTCGTGACTTTTGCCAATTTCTCCTCATTGATGCTGTTTCATGAGTTTCTAATCGACCCACCAAGCAGTTTCAGAGATTTTTAAAGACAATACCAAAAAATGTATCAAAATCGAAGGTAGTGTCCGGCCAAATTCGCACCATCAATCTTCTTTGAAGAAACTTGGATCTCTATGTCTTAAGGATGCGTCCTGCCAAATATAATTGTAATCCGCCAAGTTGTTCTTGAGAAATCGTGTAACCCTTTACGCCTAAGCTGGCCAAAATACAGCCTCTGCAGTGGCCTAGATAAATGGCCATTTGCAGAACAAGAGAGAACTATTTTTGAAGATTTATCGCTGGAATGATTGGCTCTATAACCAAGTCAGTTATTCCAGTGGTAAACCTTTAAAATAGTCTTCTCTTGGTCTGCAAATGTACAATTGACATGAAAAAAAAGTGTTAAGAATAACCAGGTGATCTAATAATTCAATGATCATAATATAATGGGGGAATCCAGTCTTAGCTACGCCCCACCAAACTCTAACTATGCTCCACCCACACTTTGCCCGTGTTGTGCTGAATCGATCCCTGCACTCTCTGATTCTCAATTTCCAGAAAACTATACAGGTCAGCTGTTGGATATAAATAGAAACTACTTTTATCGGGGGCTGCTGCTGCCCATGGCCGTCAGAGTATTCAACAAAATGATTATTAAATGGTAAAGACATACAATTCGTAAAACCTGATGGACTATCAAATGTTTATGACGGATTAAATCGTGTCCTTCATGACGTAATTGATTCTGACATCAGCCTACATGTGACGTTATTGATTATGACGTCATGGGATCGATGACGCTTTAACTGTGATCATATAATAATGGTGATGGTAGTGGTGATGAGCTGCATGATGTATTTTTTATGCAATCTTGACCTCCTTTCAAAGAAGAACCGCATTGCACGTGCTTAATCAATTTTGCCTAGCCTATAAACTAGCCTTCACTACATGGATATTTGAATATATTGGAGTAGTAATGTGGGTATATGGGCACTATTGTTCTAGAACAAAGGCGTCCAGCGGCACACGTGGATCAGGTGTGCGTCCGGATGCTATTGTTGTAATTTGATTAATGTGGGTGTATTTAATTGGTTTTGATATGTGTAACAATGGCGCTGACGGCCGATAGTTAAGTGGTTAACGCTATTATAAAACAATGGCATCCATCGGCGCACATAGGTTGCGCTAGAGTCGTGCTTCAATGGACCTAAGGATGGAGGCGCCCCTCACAGTCATTCCTCCATTAAATTTTCAAAAAGATTTCTGACCCAGCCATTCATCATTAAATTTTTTCCAATCATAGAAAATTATCTCGGTTGTTCGTGTGCATACATCTATTAAGGGGTTAATGGCTAATGACTATATTGAGAAAGAGATAATATACAATGTTGATCAACTGCGTCCCCGTCCTATATTACCCAGGTAGGGTTGAGGTTGGGGCAGGGGTGGGGTGTAATCATGTTTTAATTGATTATGAGGATTAATATTCAGGTGCCGTATTCACGAAGGGTACTTACGTCCAAATATGTGCGTAAACTATACATAAGTCCAAACATGTACCTAAAGCCATATTCACGAAAGGTGCGTAACTTACACGGGTGTATACATATTGTCGTAACTTACGCCACATAACACCCCCGTCTAAGTTGGGCGAAAGTGCCTTAGTCCCGAAATTCTCGTTCAAAGTCCGGTTTACAGTAACGAGCATTTGCGAGATTCTGGGAGATTAACGAAAACATGTTGTTTTTAAGTCTATATTTATCTCTAAAAATTTCCTCTGACGATTTTACACGTTTTGGACAACTGTGCAACGAACACTAACAAAGAGCTTTCAGAAAAGTGAGGAAAGGTGTGTGTATATAATAAATGACTGACAATATTCAAGCTACATCACCTGTTTTCGTACTTTCCTATTGCCTGTCAGCCGTTGCTGAAGCATGCCCTTTGTTATGAAGTGAACTCAAGCTTCAGAAATGGACTCAAAGTTAATCGGTCATAGAAGAATAATGTTTGCCATGGTGTTTGACCACGTGAGCATTCAATAATATCTTCATTTCGCAGAAAGCATATTGATTGCTTCTCATTTAGACTAATCAGTGTGTATGAACGTAGGAGGGTACTTGGACCCGGGTGTGTGTGCTGAAATATGGGTGGGGCGAAAAAACCTAGGCGGGCGCTATGGGGATGCACTTGGGAAAGGCAAAATATGGGTGTCGCTATTCCCCCTGCCCCCATCCCACATCACCACACTTACTCTATGCCATTGAAAAGTCCTGAAAATCACAAAAACATTACTGTGAAAAACTATGCTATTGAGCTATAACAATTTAATTTCTATGACAAAGATAAAATGCCTGAGATGCTATCTGAGCGCATCTAGATTTCAAAGGTTTCTCGTTTACAGATATCATCTAGGTCACTCTGTGAATTTCCATGACTTTTACATGCCTTTCCATGACCTATACACGCATATAATATATGCATAAGGCCTGCCTCCTGGTTGTGTCAATTCGACATTATGAGCCTATGCATAACTCGTTAACGTTTAAATTACTTCAAGAAAATTTAATTTTTATGAAAGGAAAATGCTTGTTTGCAGATGAGATTACTTTTTGAAAATTTACGACTGGAATGACTGGCTCGGTTATTGAGCCAGTCACTCCAGTGGCAAGTATTCAAAAGTAGTTTTCCTTGTTCTGCATATGGATTATTATTTCACAAGACCACTGCAGATAGTAGATAGCATATTGGGTATTAAATGGTTAATAATTTAAACCATAGAAAATGGCTTATGAGACGGGCATTTTAATTAACAGTGAGGTTCCCAAACAGGCTGTCTTACTTCTAGTAAGATTTTGATGTAGCGGGTTCAAATACATGATGTAGGCAGACACATTTGTTCCACAACAGTTCTAATTCAGTCCCTAGGTCAATCTGCCAATGGCCCCTACTTGGAATGAAGTCAGTTGAATGCAATTCAACCTGACAGCCAAATAATGAGTGAAATTGAAATATTGACAAGTGAAAACAAAATTGCCTAATTCTTTGATTCATAATTAGGTACTACTGACCATCCAGTGCATCCTGTGGAATATCTTTTATTTAGGTGTTGATAATTTGCAAATTGTTGCGCCAACTTTTCAACAATAAAGGCATACCAAACAGTTTTCTAATTTCTAATATTGTTTCAAGAGATTTATGATGAATGAATGACAGCTGAAAAACATCCATATAGGTCCATATATATATGCATGATTTTATATGGAATGATTATCCTTACTGACATGCCTGGTATTATCTGAATAAATTTGTCATTGCCTCATCACTGTTTCTCAATTTTAAAGTAATTAGTATACATATTGTAGATATCGGATTGTCTGGTGGGGAGTCATGACCCTGTCGACATCTTATATTTATGAGTAAGACCTTAATGAAATTCATCTTTGAAATTACCAGGTGAGCTAATGAACGGGGTAGCACGATAGGCATCATCATAGTATATACGCAGTAGGACGCTGCACTGGGTGACATCGGCCAGTGCTGATGAATCAGTATTTCGCAGAAACGGATGCAAAACTGGTTTGATACTGTAACTATATGTAGTCAGAATTGAGTAGGAATTGAATAAGATGAGAAAGGACCACCGGTTGTGAGTTGATGATATCTGTCAATAGTTGAGGATGAAAGTTGGTGATGTGGGATCGGCACACACTTTCAGGATATTCAGCAGCTGTTTCGGGCAGTGGTTTAGTAAATAATCAAGCAATGAGAATCGTAGGAATCGATAGGTTTGGACGTGACTGACTGAATGATGGTTAACATTTAGGGATGACAGTCAGCATGTCGACTCCCTATAGAAAGCACAACAACACCAGCTGGTGATGAGCTCATGTAGCTCACGTGCTATTAACCTTCCTGTCCTACAGGCAGATGCCTAGTAGGCAAGGGACAGGACAGAGACATTGTAGCGTCCTGTAGGAATAAGTAAAACAATCTAAATTTATCTAAATTTGTATATCAACTATATGTCCCTCAAAAGGAGACATGCAACAACAACACATTCGGTGATGTTGTTGGTTAGCTGACAGAGCGCATCAAAGCAGAACCAGCCCAAACCGGTAGGACCATGTTCAGGGTTCCCTTTTCGGAAGGAATAATCAGAGTATGATTGGTCGGGATGACGTCACAATCAATGAGCATCCGGCCCGAATCTGGGAAAGAGAAGACAAACGAACATGGGCGGGAAACTCAAAGGAGTATATATGGGGCACTTTGATAATCGTCGAGGTCCGTCGGTGGCATCGAAAAGCTATCTCTGAATATATTGGAGTAGGAGATAGCTTCGGTAAGGTGGGTTGTCGCAGCAACCTTACATACAAATCTTACCCAAAACGGAAGAGACTTCATAGTCAAGAATACCTCATAAGAACGTATACGTAGCATAGAAACAGGAGACACATACAAAATCTTCAATATGGGCAAATTGTTGAATGTTCTGAAGCCAATTTAGCTGGGAGCCTTTGGTCACATAGGAAACTTCTTGGACATGTTAGAAAGCTTCAGTTTCCAGGTGTATTTAGCCTCAAAATATTCAACATGATCTTATTAATTTAAATATTTTGATACAAATTATATCACTCAGGTTTCCAGCTGGATTAAATTATTCAACAGCTGAACTCTTTAACACATATATCAATCCAAAATGGTGAAGTGAATGCAATTTTTGAAAATTTACAAGTGAAATGACTGACTCAATAACCGAGCCAGTCATTCCAGTGGTAAATCTTCAAAAATCGTCTCTTGATGTGCAAATTGACACTTTCTTTGAGAAAATGTAAATTTTCTTGACATTTTTTAATTTTCTTGAAGAAATTTAAGTCTTAAAAGGTTAATCATTAATGGTCAAGAAAGGCTTAGAAAATCAGAAAGTTTGATTATTGAATGCCAATTTGCACTTTGCAGACCCAAGATTAACCTTTACCCCTTTGATGTCAAAATTTATAGTTTTCAAATTAAATAAAAAAAATGGTGGTTAATTTTTCAACAAATTTGATGGAATATGTTGCTGTGGTTGAAAAATTTAGCCTATAGCAGTTTCTTTGCTAGTGACAAGGCAAATGATATAATTTGAGTGGTAAAGGTTAATTTAAAGAGAATAGTATTTTAGAAAATAATACACTGGACTTGACTGGGCGTTCAGACGCTATTATGTGTGGCAATCAATACCTGTGGGTGGCGATCAGCGTTCAGACCTATTATGTGTGTTTCTGGCGATCAGTACCTGTGGGTGGTGTATATCCCTGTAGATGCATGTCTCTAAATGGGCGTTCAGACACTATTATGTGTGGCGATCAGTACTTGTGGGTGGTGTATATCCCCTGTCTGGGCGTTCAGACCTATTATGTGTGGTGCTGGCGATCAGTACCTGTGGGTGGTGTATATCCCTGTGGATGCCTGTCTCTAAATGGGCGTTCAGACCCTATTATGTGTGGCGATCAGCGTTCAGACCTATTATGTGTGGTGCTGGCGATCAGTACCTGTGAGTGGTGTATACCCCTGTGGATGCCTGTCTCTAAATGGGCTTTCAGACCCTATTATGTGTGCCGATCAGTACCTGTGTGTGGTGTATATCCACTGTCTGGGCGTTCAGACCTATTATGTTTGGTGATGGCGATCAGTACCTGTGGGTGGTGTATATCCCTGTGGATGCCTGTCTCTAAATGGGCGTTCAGACCCTGGTAGTAGTAGTGTCGGGATGATCCTACCCCCTGGCAGCCATTCAGGGATCCGTGGTGGTCCCCGCAACCTATGCCCCAGGGATTGAGAGGGTGGTGGGGGCCCATTTGTCTAAATAGAAATCCAGTTGAGGGAGGTTGGGACTTATTTGTCTAAATGGAAATCCAGTTGAGAGAGGTGATATCATTTTGACCCCGACAATGCTACTAAGTTGTATGATTCTTATTTTCCAGATTGACTGCAATGTCATCAGTCTTATGTCGCTCGAACAGCTAACAGCATATATCCCGACTCATGGTGATCGTCTGGCTGTAAAAGACTTTAGTGAAAGAGCACTGGGTGCTCTCGGAAACCCTAGGCCCCGGAGAGATGGCTTGTTGAATAAGTTGAGAAGTAAATTCAAGCTGAAAAAATGCGTCAGGATCTAGTACCGACAGTGAATTTCAGATGCACTGGAAACGGGCAACTATGGTAGGTAATGATTTAGCCAAAAAGAAAACTCAGCGTATCGAACTTGGATGGCTTCATTTTGACAAGAAAAAAGGTGATTATAAACAGGTCCCAAGTCAGAAAGGAGGAGGCACGCGCCATTTAGCGATTGATAAAGATTGTACAAAGTTAGATTTGTTTACGATTGGAAAAACCCTATTTTTTCCCGATGGAAAGTCACCAAAAGGTGATGTTGACTCATTTGAATTCGATATTACGGACTTTTCATTGAAATCACTGGATGTGACCACCACAATATCAGAAATATATGACAAAACAAAAATGCGTATATTACGATTTTATGTATGTAGCAAGGACATAAGTGAATCTGATGTGGACAGCCTTCCCGAGATAAGTATATCACCACAACGTTCTGAGCCAACTGCTGTCACTGATGTTTCAGTAGATTCAGAGGTTTTTCTAAATTTCAAACCTGACAATGTAGTTGTTCTTGTGGAGGGTTCAGAAATGGAAAATGACGAGGATACTGATAATACTATCGAGTATACAGTAGCAAATCCACAGCCGTCTGATGACGTAGATAGCAGTATGTACGCAACTATAGATGCGGACCTATCAACACCATCACTTTCAATTAAATATACTATTCAAATCCGTAGAGAAAACTGTCTTAATGACATGCTACACAAATTTAAAGACCCGTTAATTCTATCATCTGACCTAAATATAGAATTTATTAATTCTAAAGGTATGATGGAAAGAGGAGAAGGTATTGGTGTCCTAAAAGACAGTGTCACCCATTTTTGGTCAGAGTTTTAGAATCAATGCACTGTCGGTACATCATATAAGGTACCGTACATTAGACATGATTACCAAGAAGAGGAATGGAGCGCTGCTGCCCGAATTCTTAGAAAAGGTTGGGACATGTTTAATTATGTTCCAATTTCGTTAGCACCTGTGTGGTTAGAAGATGTGCTATTTGGTCAAATTTACACTGACATCATTCCTGTGTACTGTTTATTTGTGACGACTGATGAAGGTGACATAATCAAAGAAGCTATTAGCTCCTACAACACTGTAAATAAGGATGATCTTCTGGAGTTCTTAAGTGCACATAATTGCCGTCATGCTCCTAATGAGCAAAATATTAGGAAACTCATTCTCGAACTGGCTCACCAAGAATTGATACAAAAGCCTCGATTCGTGGCAGACTGCTGGAAAGGCACTGTCATCAGCATAGCAGCTGATATTCAACCCGAAAAATTAACATTGTTATATTCCGAAATTGTTCCAACATCCAAGAAAGTTTGCAAATTTCTGAAGCCACCCGCAGATATGTCATCTGATAAGATCAGTGTCATGAAATTCTTGATTCAATTCATTAAGGAACTGGATGTGTGCAATTTGAAACGCTTTTTGCGTTACTGTACAGGCTGTGATCTTATTTTACAAAGTAATCTTGACATTCAGGTTGAATTCACAAGCCAATCCGAATTCATGCGCAGACCAATTGGCCATACATGTGGAAATATGTTGGAACTTTCGGAACAATATAATAGCTATCCCAAGTTCAGAGCAGAATTCTTGAACATATTGGAACGTGGGTCCTGGGAGATTGACATTCTGTAGTAATGATATTTTGTGCGTTTATTTTTGCATGTTGTTGCATTGTATATGAAGAGAATGGGTCATGTTTGTTCATTTTAAGATGTTGCTTTCAACAGAATAATTCTTCTCAAATGTTTATGATCATGCATTTATAATAGAGTGTAGTGTATTCATTTATATACAGATTTAACTATATTTTTAGAATTGGTTGACTTAAATACTTTGATATCGTGCATTCATATTGTGTATTGGCATTGTGCAAGATGGTAGGTTCCAAGGCCAAATTACCCAAAATTTTAGAAATATTGTTTCATACCGATTCACACCTTAACAGTGGGTAGTGCTATGCTAATCTATTGAGCAATCAAATCTAGTCAACACCGAGCGTTGTGAATCAGAATTTAATTTCTCAGCCCAAATGAATGGATCAACGGTCACTATATATCCAGAGGACATCCGCAGGTGTTAAAACCTTGAGAGATTCGTTAAAATTGGTGGTAAAGTTATAAAGTTACAAACTCTTGACAATGCTTTAAATGTTTTAAAGTTTAATTCACAAAATCTAAACAATAATTCTAATTCATATAGAATAATCAGCTCATGAGCTAAAGCTCTACAAGATTTTTAAAACTTATTTTGTATCAATACAATTCAACGTGAGCCCTCATTTCTTACCTTAGAAAATGTGGTGCATATTTTTGAGAAAGTGTAATTGTTAACAGTAGACCTATATGGCGTCATACCGAATGAACCTTTACACTTTTAGTGATCTGAATTTATTCAGAAATATTTAATTACCGCCTAGTGAATATCCACTTGCACGTCAAGAGATTATCTTTGCAAATTTACTACTGAACTGTTAGAATTTCAGGAATATTCTTCTCATGATCTGCATATGCAAATTTCTCACAACCAATGCAAAGGGAAATTTAGGATGGTGTCATTAGTGTTAAAGGTTTGTGAAAAGTTAAACAGCTGCAAAGATTATTAACATGCTTGAAGAGTGATTAAACAAAGTTGTTCACCCTACTTAAAGATGTTTAATCCTGTCTTGATCCTGTCAAATCGCCCACATTTTAGAATTTATGCTGCTTGTACATTGATAAGTTCACAATGGGTAGTTTTATATTAATATATTGAAATAAAATCAACATTTCCTCGCTTGTGCCTAAATATTTTACAATATGTAGTTCTAGAGAGCAAACACATGTAGTCCGCATTGACTATTGCACATCAGATTTTAAAGTCTTAGCTCAAAACAATAGGTCACACGTCAGTACGTATTGTGGAGAATACCTACATGTGCGATAACACTGAGCGATTCGGTGAAATCGCTGGCAAATTCATAAAATACAAACTCTTGAATATGCTTTAAAGTTTTATTCACAAAATCCAAGAAATAATCACAATTGATATTTTGGGGGACCATTCATATTACGTATTCAGATCATGAGCTAAACCAGTGCAAGATTGTTGATGGTATATTCCTATAAAATACAAAAGAAAAGGTTGTCTCGTTGTAAAAGATGCACTGGGTCAGTTGACAAGGAATGGCACAGTGTCCATGTCAACGATCAAGCATGTCTGTAAAGACTGAATGTCACTGTGGTCATGATCCAGCGAAGGACTAAGATGAATACATAAATGTTAAAGTATCCCTATCTAGTGGCACATAAATGAATGTCCTATGTCAACATACTTATCCTGTTATCAGAGACATATTTAAGGGCCGCCTGTTGGTGTCCTCTAGAGATGGAAGCATTGAAGACACATTTACTGCCGCCATCAGGTCTTAGCTAAGAAAATATGGTGACTTCTTAAACTGCTTCTTGTGTTCAGTCATTGCATTATATTGTGCACCTGTTATGATAAAAATTGACTAAATTATTACCGATGTGACAAGAGGTAATTATACAGAGTTTCTAGTCCAAGAATTAGATAAGAAATTTTAAGACTGATTCTATTCAAATCATGTTATGTTATCATATTTTTATGGCACTGTCTATTGTATTCGTTATCAACAGATTTAGTTGTGTTATTATTAATGCCATTTGTTAAATGGCTGTCTATTCATTGTAAGCAGAAAGAATGAATAAAGCTATTAAGTGTTTAAATGTACTTGTAATTGTCAAGTGGTATTGGTTTACCTACAAATATTGACATCATGACTTGATATTGTATATTGGCATAATTGGATATACTGATCATGAGTCCCTGGTTCATCCTCTCGAATCACCCAAAATTTCGGAACCATTTCTGCACGCCCTGCCACACTTTAACAGTTGGCAGTACGATACTAATATATTGCCATAACAACAGTGGTGTCTGCTCTCAAATCTAAATATTTTACAAGATATGGTTTTACAGACAAACAAATGCAATCGCCATTGAATATTTTAAGGTCTTACATCAAATCAATAGATCAAATGTACCAATGGGAATTTACAAACCTCCTGAAAATCCTGAAAATCCTTTAAAGTTTGATTCGCAAGATCAATGAAATAAGACCTGTTGAGGTTTGATAGCCACTCATATAAATAGTCAGATCAAGGGTCACTATTCTATGACGATTTTCAAGATTTTTAAAGACATATTGATATAAAAATACAAAAGAATGGACAAGTGTGAATCAGTTAGCAGGTTATAAGACATGCAGTGGGTGGTTTGGCATGGAATGACCCAGTGTCCATTTTGTTAGTCAACTTGTCTGTAAAGACTGGATGCCACTATGGTCATGAAGCAGTGATGCATTAAAATCAATGCATGAAAGACGACTTATATTAAGCAAAATGTTTGAAGATTAATGTCCTATGCCAACATACTTATCAATTTTGCAGCACCATCTTTAAGGACCATGGAAGCATTAAAGATACATTTACTGGCGCCATCAGTTCTTAGCGAAAAAATATGGTGACTTGTTAAACTGCTTCTTGTGTTTAGTCATTGCATAATTTTGTGTATGTGTCATGTGAAAAATCAACTAAATCCTCATCTTATAAGATCTGACGTCTGATTGACGGGCCTTATCGCTAGTGAACATGTTAGGGCTATGAAGCGGGTTAGGGGACAGACTCAAGGGAAGGATCACTTGAGCACTCACTGCCTATCGGCACCGCTGCATCTACACTCATCAATGTGAAACTTGTAGGGGTAATGAGCCGTGAAACTGTCAGGAGACCTGGGGGTAATTCAAGCATTGATGATGTCATAACACCGGCCTATCATAGCAGCCACCCCAAGGGTCACCAATGTTCGTACTGTGGAGTTACTGAATGGTGTACATGATTATGGGTCTGGGTGTCGGAAGTTCTATTGAGTCATAACTGTTTCAACAGACCCATAGGCTACTGCCATTACTACTAGTACTGCTACCAGCGTAGAATCAATGGGCGTATCCTTTAAAGGTTTTAACATTAAAAAACATGTGTGTCACGTTTCCTGACCTCGTGTAAGGAATACAGCAATAGTAGTACATGCATGCCCAACACAGGGTCTCTCTCTCTCTCTCTCTCTCTCTCTCGCTCTCTCTCTTCTTCTTCTTCTTCTTCTTCTTCTTCTTCTTCTATCCAGAAACCCAAGGTTACAACATAAGCCATGAGAAACTGCAAAAAATGTCTGATCCATGTTAGCATTAACCACCAACATTAGCTAACTAAACGTTAGCGTTATTATTATTATTATTATTATTATTATTATTATTATTATTATTATTATTATTTATTATTAACATTAATTTTAATAATTAAAATTAATAATAATAATAATAATAATAATAATAATAATAATAATAATAATTAATATTATTATTATTATAAATATGGCTGCATTGTAGTGGTTAATGCTATCATGGATCAGACATTTTTTGCAGTTTCTCATGGCTTATATTGTAACCTTGGGTTTCTGGATAGAAGAAGAAGAAGAAGACGAGGGAGAGAGGGAGGGAGAGAGAGAGGAGGAGGGAGGGAGAGAGGGAGGGAGAGAATGATATCTAGGGTTGGGCATGCATGTACTGCTATTGCTATATACCTTACTCTAAGCCAGGAAACGTTACACTCATGTTTTAAATGTTAAAATCTTTAAATTATACGTTCATTGACTATCCTTGTAGCAGTACTAGTAGTAATGGCAGTAGCCTACAGGTCTGAGTGAATCCATTATGACTCAATAGAACTTCCGCCACCCAGACACCTAATCATGTGCATGCTTCATTACCTCCACAGAGAACTTTTGTGACCCTTGGGCAGCTGCTTTGACAAGCTGGAGTTATGTCATCATCAATGCTCGAATTACCCCCAGGTCTCCTAACAGTTTCATGGCTCATTACCTCTACAATTTTAACATTGGCGATTGTAGAGGCGGCTGTACTGATAGGCAGTGAGGGCTCACATGATCCTTCGCTTGGCCCTGACCCTAACCTGCATCATACCTCTAACAATTTCACGGATCATCAGGCCCGTCAATCAGCATTAACAATATAGAGACTTTGGTCGGCTGCGTTAATTGAGCGAAAGTTATGACGCCACTAATATTTAAATGAGCCCACTCCAACCCCCCCCCCCCCCTCACACACACACCTTCATGGCTCATTACACCTGTTAATCATCGGCACAGAGCAAAGCTCTACATTAACAAAATGCAGTGAGGGGATGGGCAGCTCTTCTGATTGGCTGAAAGAATTATGACATCATATATGGCCATGTGGATGTGGCCTAATATGCATATGAGATGATGCCATAACTCTCCCAGCCAATCACAAAAGCCACCCGTCCCGTCGCTCCTCTACTATAGTCTTATTATAATGGTTTTAGAAATAACTACTGCATATATCCAGAGGACATACTTTATTACCAAGATTGAGGGAATATATATTCCTATAAAAATCCAAAAACCACGTAAATTAGTTGTCAGGTTATAATACATAGGTTCTACAGTGGGTAATTTGACACGGAACGGCCCAGTTTCCATGTGGATTGGCAAACTTCTTTTTAAAGAATGGACGCATCTTCCATTACGAAATAATGCTTCATTGTGGTGTGGGGCTGAATCATTTATGTTTAACCATCGCTATCTTAAAAACGATGATGTAATTTCCAATGGCAATGCACTTATTCTGTTTGCAGAGGCAACTTTAAATCGTTCTACGGGTGGAAGCTGAACTACGTGCTAAATAAAGTGCTCAACGCCCAGTCATCAGAAACATTATGACAATATTAAATCCATCTAATGTGTATATGACTGCTGCATTGGTGCTGGATAGCAACTTTCAAATAGTAGTAGGCTAATGAAGGGATGACGCTTTATGACAGAAAGTAAGCTATGTTAGAAAGTAAGTAATGCCGTATTTGTCAACATTTGAATACAATAAAGTAACGATTAACATATCATTTATTGTCATTTTTCTATAATCGGAGAGCAACGTTTGCTAGAACAACGTACCATCATTATGCGCTTTACATATTCTCTTTAGAACAAAATGTAAAGGGCTGTGCCGTGAGAAAAGAATTTTACAGCACATCTTTACCTATAAAACGCCACCTCTGACGAGTATGCACACAGCGCTGGCTGAGTTAGGCGTGCATGCGTATGGGTCGTATTACAATTCACTTTCCAGAGTATCCATGAATCATCTGACGTCGTATGACATTATAATCAGCTAAGCGGCGGGTAGGATGACGTCATAATCATTATGTCATAAATGATTCTAGTTGGTCTATATGACTCTTAATAGTCCGACACGGTGTACGAATTGTATGTCTCTACCTTTTAATAAACATGCTGTTGAATATTTTGGAACTAATTTGACGTGGCGCTGTTGCTGCCTAATAGGCAGCAACAGCGTCAAGTGAAATTAGTTCCAAAATATTAAATAGCTTAACTGTATATTAAAAATTTTGTTTATAGTCAGGGGCGTCAGAGATCGATCGATCCTAACACGAGTGAGGTGTGGGTAGAGCTTAGCTAGAGATGGGCGGGGCATGGCTAAAAATTGAAAGGTCCATTGATCACTATAAAATCAACTATAGCCTCCAACTACATGTATGGACAGCTATCTGGTAAACTATGTTTCTTGCAATAACTCTAGCAACTGACTTATTCTAGCCACTAAAATTCTAATAAGCAATATATAAAAGCTTATCAAATGGTACAAAAGCATCTGTGTCAAGCGAAGGTTTCAGAACTCCCCACATCTCATATATCTCGCGCACATTCTTCTATTTTTATTGGGAAACGAGAACATTAGATTTCATCTGACTAAGGAATAGTTTCTAGTCGCCTGGTCTGCGCGATTAGCAGACTTGCGCTATACTTAATGCTGGAATCCATTATGTTAATGGATAGAAACACGTACGAGTTTCGTTAAATATACTGTTGCTTTGGAGATGTTTAAATAGTTCATGTAAAATTCAAACAAGTTTGTTTCGCGAATTTAAAGTCACACCAAAATGCTTGAAAACAAAATTGTTCAAATTATATACTTTTACAGGTTTAAATTGTGTAACTAAATAGATCTTAACATATGATGATTTCATTCCATAAAAATAAATTTCGAAGATTTAGTTGAAAATTTGAATTAGGAACTCGACCCTCTAATTCAATTTGGCATCTTAAAAGATTACATTAATTTATACGTAATGAAATCATCATATGCTGTGATTTCTTCTGCGAATATGCACCTTTAAATGTCGAATATCATTGGCCTGAGATGTTCTCGTAAATGTATATACAAATCTACTTGATCGTAAGGGTCTTGTGGTATTCTCCATTCACCAGCCTCCATTATTGCAAGGCACAATTCAAACAAATCTTCGTCACAAGGTATGGCTCCATAAACTCACATTCCTCTCGACATGCCTGAACGTATGCGGGGTTTGCTGGGCAAAGATAGCTCCTCGCATCGTAGATCTCTGGTAGCCAAAACATTACTGACGGGCGCCCACTCTCAGATCTGTACCGGTTTTGCCGTATTTGCTGGTTGTTCCAAACCAGAACGACATTGTCTATTTCATTCTGTAATAAAACGCATTACATAACTCAATGAGGTTATTAAGATGTCTGTTTTCCGCAAATAATCAAATGTCTTAATTCCTCTACAAAATAATTAAGTGAATTAAGTTATTTGCTTTTTCCTTTAAAATCGTCATTCTGATATATAATTGTAGAACAAGTTATAACATAAAGAAGTTTTCTTAGGCGTACCAACACCTCTTGCCGACTTTGAATTGAACACCATTTTCCGATACTCCCTCTAGTTGAGACAATTCCCTGTACACTGTGGGTATTAAAACTATATATCAAAGTCAGCATTCGAGGAAAGATATTAGCATAACATACAGTTCTCTGCAATACGATCAATTTACTATGTGGGACACACTATATCTGTCAAAGATGGGTAATCCGCGTAATGGTTTTTTGGATCCCCAATACATTATATAACTACATTATTATATAAGATTGTGGCTCACCCAATACATTGATTTTACTGCCCATATTTCCCTCTTTCGAATGCCGACTTTGATATCTAGATTTAATGACATGAGAACAGACCCGAATAACTAACTCAGCAAAGAGTTTAGTGGAACTTCCACAGAACTTGGGCGCTAAGAAGACGTTTCTGGCTTGGAAAAGATTACGGTGATACAGCAGTTATCAGGTTTAGTTGCTTGGAACCGGAGTTAAAGGCTGGACCAAGTAATTACCTAAAAATGTATTTTGACCACCAGCCAAACTGCATAAAAATTAAAGGAGAAGCACGTAGCAAGTTGCTAGGAGGGGTTTCGCCACTACTGTCAAAAAGTTTAATCTAAGGGACACGTTTGAAGTGCTTTAGAGTGGTGGTTCAGAGCTCCATCGAAAAATAATCTTTTAGAAAAAGGGTCACGAGACCCGTTTGGCGGCCGAAAGGATGACAGATACTAATCGCAGCTTCTAAAGCAGGAACTGTCATCGGGAAAAGGCCTTATGTAGTGCGAATCAGTATCACGACACAGAAGTCGTTCGCAGTGGGCAGTAGCAAGAGCAGCTACGAGGTCTCAGCTTTCCTAGTCCTAGCTTATAATTTACCTTCTCGAAGTATATTTCGAAGGTGTGCAGATCGTGTAGATCCATCGCTCGCACTGAGTCCGACAACTTCGAGAGACTAACGGGGAAAGGCAGTAGAATTCCGCCAGTGACAATAACTTAGTTAAGGAGTGATCCAAGTGAAAATGTGAGGGATCCACTGAATAACGAAGAGAACTGCCTTTTTGGCAGGGAACCTGAACTAGAAGCACGGGGGACGTCACCTACTTCACCAGAAGTGGTGAAAGAGGCAAGCATCCTGTTTCGTCAGGTTGCTTTTGCTTTCAGCGAAAGGTGAGACACTGCCACGGCACTATTTAATTTAGCTTTACGCCAGGCGGAGAATGGGAGCGCAGTCCATAGAGAACGACAAAGACTGATGGTCCTGTTTTCAGAACATTCCCAGTCGAAAAGCAAAGAAGAGGCAACTGTTGCTTAACAATGGAGGAAAGAAAACAAGGCGCTTAAGGCAGTAAAATCTAACTTCTGTAGAGGAAAAGTAAATTAGATTAGTGCGTACATTTAACATATACAGCATGCACAATTCAGTCCACTTTTAAGCATGGTACAAAGTCCAGTGATCACAGTTCACTGTCCCATCAGATGCGGGGTCTAGGTTTTGCTATTGCAGGCATTGTCGGCTTTTAACCTGCCCCAATAGTTATATTCCTGAGACACAACATCACACAGTGACTAAATCCTCGCCGGCCAACAATCGCAATAGGCCTAGTGGATGGTATCCTTTTTGTTTTGGAATGGGTGAAAGTTCACCGGTACTTCCAATTAAGCATGGTCACAGAATGGCGACACAATATGAGAGGATATAGTTATGGTGAAGCAGTAGACTTTGGAATCTATGGCCACAGAAACAGAAAGGTTCCGTTGTTGCGGGGAAATCCCCCACGGTCGGCGACGAGCACCGATCGGAGCTTTCTTCCTGAGTTCTTGGGCTGTAGACGAAAAGCGGCAGAATCGATCACGACGAAGTTCTGATGCAGCCGAAGTTGAAAGGCTTGCTGGTGTGCTGTCAAATCTACTTCTTGTATGAAGGTCCGGAGACGGAGCAGGATTTTTCAGATCAGCGAGGTCTTTTGAAGCGACTGAGTTCACAGTGGAGATTTCTGAAAGCGAAAGAATTTGTAGTGGTGGTTATGAGCTCTTAAATTAGGCCGCTTTATGTTGGTGGCCTTAAATACAAATTAGGCTGTCCATTGCCTATGTAAATGTCGATCCGCCGCACGGTCAAATGTCCCAAAAGTTCCACAGAGCAATTTCGCCATCATTTCTGAAACGGCTTCTCTTGCGGCTCTCTTATGGTGGAGAACGATCGACTTTTATACTCTCATGCTCTGTATCTCATAACCTCTCAGCGAATGGGAAGCTTTCTTTAGTGAACAACAGCCAATCGGTGGTCATTCTTATACTCGCGCTAGTCTCCATAGAGTTTAGCTGTAGTCAGCGAGCTTAATGACGAGTTGTATTTCAGTAATCTTCTCTCAGGGAATATTTGATTATCCCTTATTTAAAGGTCGCTCTTTGTTCATTTTTGAGCCGTCATTATCGTGATAAGGAAGTGGAAATCTCAAGCTTTCCAAAGGTATAAAACACTCAGAAAATCTTGTGATCATGGCCATTACCCAAGGAAGAAGTCGTGCAAAAATCGTATATACAAGCTACAAATGTCCACTCAGTCATGAACCCTCTTAGAAATAAATCCTTGTCTATTACGGTAGTACTCCCAGTGGCCAGGCGCATGCGCACAGAGGGTAAATCGTGTCTTGGACATTTTCACCTTCGTGCGTGCTTTAGGTACAGGCGTCCCCAGAACGGTCAAAATACGTTCGGGAGAGCGGATTACCGGTTCGGGTTTGGCTAATCCTTCCCGTTTCCAATCACATCATTCATTCATTCGTTCGTTCATTTATTATTTCGTTCATTACCTCATTCTTTTGTTCCTTCGTTCATATCGTCTTCTCTTTACTCGTTCATTCCGTTCTTTCGTTCAACCTTTAATTTTGTTGTTCGTCCGTTTATTCATTCGTTTTTTTCGTTTCCTTGGTAATTCATTCATTCATTCATTCATTCTTCCATCCATCCAACCATATATCCATCCATCCATCCATCCATCCAATCACTCACCCACCCACCCACCAATCCATCCATCCATCCATCCATCCATCCATCCATCCATCCATCCATTCATTCATTCATTCATTCATTCATTCATTCATTCATTCATTCATTCATTCATTCATTCATTCATTTATTAATTAATTCATTCATTCATTCATTCATTCATTCATTCATTCGGTTGTTCTGGTATCCATTTCTCTCTTGTATCTATTTGGTCATCCATTTATTTCCCCTGTGTTAATCAGTTGTCAATCTGTCCGTATATCCGTCCGCCAGTACGTCCATCAGTTCGTTCGTCTGTCCGTCAGTGTAGCCACCCACCCATCTATCTGTCAGTGTCTACGTCCGTCCGTCCGTCCATCCACCCACCCATTCATCCACCCACTCATTCACTTATTAAATGTTGGTACTTTAGTTAGTTATATTGTTTATTAATTAATTTTACCACTCTTTTCTTTGTAGCATCGTCAGTGTGTTCCTAAAATTATATGTTCTTCTCCCATGGACTTCATATAACACCACACAACTGTACCTGTATTAGACGCAGGAAACAAAACTGCATTAGATTCTTATCCAATGGGTCTCCAGAGAAATAACCATCATGTTTTATTTGCCCAAAAAGGTTCAGCCAGAACTGAATGCATTGCCGTCTCAGTATACACCACCATGCTTCTATTCGTTGATTAGATGTACTTGCGCCATACATGAAGCTTCTCGGCCCGGCAAAAGCGTCTTGACCATTTCGTCGTAAAAAATGTTGCATCTGTCGAACATGACAATTTTCCGTTCCCAAATCTGCACGAATTGCAGTTGGACAACCATTAAGTTCACTGACTGTATTGATATAATATCCTGCAATCACTCGAGGATCGCTGTTAGTATGGTATGCTTTCAGCCATACTATTTTTCGGGAAAACCCAGCAATACATCCATTTATTGCGATTCCAAATGGCTTTAGTTTATCATAGGAATCCATATGCCATAGAAAATTTGACCCTTTAACAAAGTACTCTCTTCGTCGGAGTTTATTCTTTTGCCTGATTCGGACGCCTTCTGGATCTAAGATATGCAACAGAGCTGCCACATTCTTCCGAGAAACTATGAAGCCATGTTGTATACATTTTAGATGCATCCACCGATATCCGTGTAATTGACCCGAATGTCTTACTTGCTTTTCAATAAAGTCAGCGACTTCTAGTATATCTGTCTGGTGTTTTCTTCTGTACAAACCTAGTCTGTTCAGAGTCCGGTTTAAATGCCGCTCACTAATACTTATTCCATGACGTAATTACAACTGTGCAGATATTTCTTTGTTGCTATAACCCACTGCAAAGTGAGACTGGATTATGTGATCACGATTATTCATCCTGCAAATAGAAAGACAAGCAATCAGAGCGCACAAAGCCCAGAGCTACCGTTTTTATCACGTGGTAAACAATTTTCGGTATTTCCCATCAGATTTTCTGGGGGTTTCAGATCACACCAAAAGTTGCCGCATTCTAATGCATCGTCACATATCGTGACAAAATTTTAGCCAAATCATACCAGTAGCTTCTGGCATAGAGGCAGGCATGCAGTCAGTCAGGCAGGCGCGCAGGCAGCCATGCAGGCGCGCAGGCAGGCGGGCGGGCGGGCAGCCAGGCAGGCAGACAGGCAGGCAAACAGACACACGCTTACGCAATAACATCTTCCCCATTACAGACCGATGGTAATAATAAAATAATTAAACATGAGCAATCACAGATTGTAGACCCTCGCACTTGCATTTTTCTCACACTGAAATGAAATCGGATTTTCTTTGCGGATTTTCGGATCTTTTTATATATTACACCCATAGTTCAGGAATCATATTGTATTATCACACCCTTTCGTGTCTATACATCTGAGCAAAATTGGGCCAGTAGCTTTCGAGATATCCACAGATCCTGAATTTGATCCGATACGGGTTCTTGTATTCGGATCACAGCCAACTTCTGGAATCGTCGTAGACAGCAAGTTCCTTCGACTAAATCGGTTCAGTAGTCTTTTAGATGCAGCCCAGGGCACGCACACAGGCACGTACCCATGCACGCGGCTAAGTCTTAATGGAAGAGGAAGTTTGTATAGAAATATGCAGCGAATGATGCTTAGGATGGGGGAAATTATAGAGCTGTGGAATATTGGTATCCGTTTGCAAGCATGTTGATATGTATTGGTATACATACATCTCCAACAACAGTGACCATACATCTCTATGATAGTGACAGAGTGTCTACATTATAGGCCTACTTACTTATTCATTTATTGGAAGTAACCTGTGGCTACAGCCAGGTGAAATAGGGATTGAAGGGCATTTCAATTTCCCTTTCTCCGAGATCTAACAATACTCCCCATTCTATTACTTCTGATACAGCTAGCCCTGATAGCTGGGCCCTAGGACTATAGACTTAGTAAGCTTTATCGACTCCTGGAACCGGGTACTCGGCTCCCAACTACCGAGTACCCGTTTGCCATGAAGCTCATATTGTTAGGCACCAAACAAGAGATACCCATGGCTTGCCTCCATGGGGCTGGGAGGCTGGGTCCGTAATAGAATGGTGAGTATTGTTAGATCTCGTAGAAAGGGAAATTGAAATTTCCTTCATTCTCCTTCGATCAATACTCACCACTCCTGATATACACCAGATTTAGTCAGTAACCTGGTGGGAAGGGGCAAGCCATCAATTGCTACTTTTGCCCCTTGGAGAAAGAGCTAGTCTTAAACTTGATAAATGGAGACCTAAAAGGACCATCAAGTTAACGGAACCGAATCACATTCGCATCACTGCCCCCCCCCCCCATTTCGCCTAAGAAAAGGGAGAGAACTCACGAACATGCATCTCGCCTGAAACACAAATATGCCAAGAGGGTTAACAGCTCTTTGCATATATTAGCCTGGGAATGAGCATGAATATATAAGATGAATGAACATGATATATAGACATAATACAAAAAACTTTCAATCTTGACTTGCCTCATGATATTTGGATTCCAGACGTGGAGCCTCCAATCATTCACTTGTCCGGCCTTCAGTGACACAATCTGGTTGACATCCTCTCGCCCGACCATGTCTGCTTCTTAACTCTTTCTTACAAATGGCAAAAAAGGAGAGCAGTGTGGTCGTTTAACTATGGTTTCAAACAGCTAAAGTGAGTGGATTGGCGGAGTCTGACACATCCCTCATATTGTAATCCGTGAAAGAGGACTCACAGTACCATTGTGCACCAGCCATGATGTCCTCTAACAGAACACCACTGTAAAGGGCGGTTGGGGAAGCTATTCCTCTAACATCGTGTGCCCTTGCGCATTGCACCTGGTACCCAGTCGCAATCTCATGGGTAGTCTGAATGCATTCGACTACCCAATGAGATATAGAATCCATGGATGCGGCGCCATATGGCTTCTTATGGCAGATCCACAGATGTCTATCATCCGACCGTAACGAGCCCGTTTTTTGTACTTATTCAAAGCACGGACTGGGCACCAGACACTGGCATCATGATCAAACCTAGTTAGTTTCGGTATAATGATCTGTTTACCGGGATATCTCAAAGATTGATTCTTTGACATAAACTCTGCTCTTGGCAGTAGGCGTAGACCCTCTCCAGAAACAATAAATCGGCCCCTCTCTGCTGAAAGTGCATGGATCTCACTGCACCTTCTAGCTGAGGAAGCTGCCAATAGAAAGACCGCCTTTGGAGTTAAATGCTTTAGACTAGCCGAACGCAACGGTTCGAAAGGGTGCTTGGCCAGTACATTAAGCACTAAAGATAGACTCCAGGCTGGAATGACTACCGGTTGTCTCGGTCGGAGATTTCTCATTCACTTCACCATCACATTCAACTGGGCCACCTCTGGACTATCCCTGTTGGCTAGACAAGGGATAGCTGATGCCAAAGCTGACTTGTATCCAGCAATTGTGACAGGAGCTAGTCCTGAAAAGAACAGCTCACAGAGAAAGTCTGCAATTTGCTGAATAGTGGATTGAAAGGTATCAATACCCTTTTTTCACACCAGTCTGCAAATCTGTTAACCTTGTTGTTATATGACTTGAAGGTTGACCTCCCTCTCGCAGCTGCGATGAAATCTGCAGCTTGTCGAGAAAAGCCTTCCGATGTGGAACGTTGTTTGATAACATCCACGCTGTCAATTTGAACATTTCGGGACGCTCGTGTAGGAAGTGTCCCTTGGCCTGGGAGATTATGTTCGGAATCGCAGGTAACTGCACTGCATTTTCTACCAGCAGATCTGGTAGATCCGTGAACCACGTCCTGCTGGGCCAAAATGGCGCTATTAGCAGGACCAGGCGCGGTTCCTCCCTGATCTTCACCAATATCTTCAGTAGAATGGTGGGTGGGTACGCGTAAGCGTGCATCCTTCTCCAGCTTATCGCCAGAGCGTCTATCAACGGCATTTGGATCTGGAATCGGCGAGACATAAGTCATGATCTGAGCATTTTCCCTTGTGGCGAACAAGTCCCCATTGGGTTTGCCCCAATGCTCGAAGATCCTGTGTAGAACTGGAGGGTTGAGAGAGCATTCTGTTGGCAGAATTATCTTTCAGCGAGACAAAGCATCCGCCGGAATGTTCGATCGCCCAGGAATGTGAGCTGCTTTCAAAACAACCGAGTAATTCCTACACCATTGAATCAAGTGACACACTTTGATACATAGTGTGGGTGACTTGGTCCCGCCTTGGTGATTTATGTATGATACTACTGTCGAGTTGTCCGACTGTATCAATATCGCCTTGCCCCTGACTTTTGGAAGAAACTTTTCCAATGCCAGGTCCACTGCCATCATTTCCAACAGATTGATATGCAGCTGGCTCTCCTAGAGAGTTCATGTGCCCGAAACCTGGTGTTCTCCCAGGCAGGGCCCCATCCCTCCAGCGATGTATCCATGTACACGGACAGCTGGGGGCTGGGTAGGTGCAGCGAAACTCCTACTAGGAGATTCTGAAGCTTTTTCCACCATACAAGATGCGACATTATTGGCTCCAAAACTGGCACCAGCTTTGACAGTGGTTCTGTTCTCTGTTTCCACAGAGACATCAGATACAACTGGATATGTCTTCGCATCAGAGCAGCGTACGGGATTAGCTGCTCCATGAAGACCATCATGCCCGGCATCTGAAGAAACAGCCTTGCCTGAATGTGGTTTCCCAATCGAAAACTCTTGAGAATGGCTAACAGAGACACCACTCTGGGCTCTAACGGGTAAACCCTGCCCTCATCGAGACGAATCGCATCCCTAAATAAACGAAATGTTGAGTGGGTGTTAACTCGGATTTCTCCTTGTTGACTATCCAGCCTAGACCTGAAAGCAACTTCAGAGTCAGAGCAGTATTCACCTCTAACCTGGCTGATGTGTCTGCTTTGATCAGCCAATCGTCTATGTAGGTGTGAAGCGCCACGTTCTCTTTTCTGAGAAACGCTCTCACCGCAAGGACCACTCTTGTGAAAACCCTTGGAGCTGTCAACAGGCCAAACGGGAGGACTATAAACTCCCATACTTGATTCTGAAACGCAAATCTCAGGAACCTGTGACAACTCCTGTTCATTGGAATGTGGAAATATGCATCTTTCAGATCATTCGATACACACCACATTCCCTTCCTCAATCCTGCCATTACCGACCTCGGGGTTTATGTATGGATAAACCAATTTAATGGCCTGAGATTGAGTACGGGTCTCCACCCCCCTGTGCTCTTGGGGACAAGGAACATGTTTGACTAGAAGCCTGGAGTGTTCCGATTTGCTGGTTTTATTGCTCCCTTCAGAAGCAAACCTGACACTTCGTTTTGAATGGCTTTTAACTTGTCTGGTTCCCTTGGAACTGGTGTCCAGACAGGTGCCAAAGACAGACTCTGTGGTGGAAAGTCCCACCACTCCAGCATCTACCCCTGGGATAACCACCCCAGGACCAGACTGTCTGACATCACACCTCGCCAAGCCAGGCTGGTCTAACTGGCACCACTGTTCCTGTCGCACAGGTGCGGTCCAGGCAGCTGTGAATGGAGCTCTCATACCCTCAGGTACGATCCGCTCCCTCCTGTCCGCCCTTTGCGGACTTACCCTTCCTCTTGCCCTTCCCACCTCTCGGGCGATCAGGAGCAACATTGGGGAGGGTAGGGGCCTCCACAACCTTCTTGGCTTTCTTTGCCGGAGGCGGCTGAGAAAACCCAGTAGAAGTAGAAGCAGCACTAGGCTTAGCTTTCGCCTTGCTTTTGTGCTTTTTCAGCTTCTTAGAAGGTTGCCTGGTCAGCGGCTTGGCTACAGCCCCTAGTACGTGCGCCTGACGCACTAGCTCTAGCTGCAGATTAACCACCAACTGATTCTTCGCAATGCTGACCGTGTCCTCCAAGATGGCCTGCGCCTGGCCACCAAATATGCTAGGGCCTGTCAGGGGCATCCCAGGAAGACGCACCCTGATGGCAGTAGCTGGACGCATATGGTCAAGAACCATATGCCTCCTGGACTTGGTCACACGCGCCTGCACCCTTGCCAATGCGTCCATAGACAGCACCAGGTCGTCATTAACGCACGAAAGCACAACAGGTGGCACAGGGTGGCCTGCCGCCACTTCAGCCCACACCGACTGAAGAAGGCAATAAGAATGGTTGACAGCACTCATTGCTGCCCTCACACCTTCATCACATAGGGACAGGACTTCATCATGGTGTACCTGAGCTTTGTCCACCAGTGCCGGGGCGGGGCCACCCGCTCCAGCACTCTGGACACCCAGTACCCATCGGTCATCCTCGGTGACCGACGGGACAACACCATACCTGTTGTATTCCTCCCGTGGAATACGACACCTCGCCCGCACCTCCCTGGAGGCCGCAGGAAGCTGGCCCTTGGTCATGAGTTGTTTGCTATAAATAGCATCAAGCAACTCAATAAACCTTGGATCCAGTCCAATAGACTGGATCCGGGCTGCGGGCAAGATCCCCGTCCTAATCGGTGCCACCGATGGACGGGGTGCATCCTCCTCGGCCGTGGTCGAAACCACAGACGGGTCTACCCTGGCTAGCCAAGCCAGAGCCTCAGACCAATCTGTCTACGAGGAGGACACTCCCGTGAAGACGTCACCCGTCGACATGTTCATGGCCCTACCAGCAACGGCCTCCCGGCTAGGAGCCATTGCTGATATGCCAGGAACTCCGGTACCATACGGTTCCACTGCCACCCCATGGAACACACCAGTCCATGGAGTAGGCCCGCACGGAAAACCGTGCGGACCGGTAGCGGTTGAGGAACCATGGCCAAACATGGGCACCAATGGCACCCCATGTCTGACCGCCGGACCAGGCGAGATAGGTGAGTACCACGCCTGGCCCGCCACACCCGTCACCATGTCGGTTGGCGGCAAACCAACCATCACGGGACCGGTGCCCGGTACCGGAGTGGCCTCAACCACGGGCGGAACCGCTGCCCTGGCTTGCATCAAGCCAGACAGATGGAGGACGGTTCTATCCAGGATGGAATCGACCTCCATGCTCTCCACCCACAGCATCACAGGCCACAGCAACCTCTACTCCTTGGCCTCCTCATCTTCAGCCCCTGAAGAGTCGTCACTAGATGAGGAAACCGTGGAGCCATCCTGGCGGACGGCTCCCATGTCTGACGGACTGGCCACCGCTACTTGACCACCCGGAGGTAGCCGCAGAGAGACAGAACCCAACAGGCCGGAGCCCGACGGGACTGCCAGGGGGGGGCCGGGCATGCGAGACGGCTCCCTCTGTGGCCAGTCCAGAACCCTGTCCAAGGACAGGGTTAGAATCAAACATGGGGAGAGACTTCCCTACAACTTTCGGCAGCAGGGACGACACCAGCGTGGGAAGAACGCTATGCAAGAAGCCTTGCATAGCAGGACCAAACCACGCCGGCGGTGCCATCTCCGCCACCCCCCGTTGCAGACGTGGAACGCGCCCAAGGGCCAAAATGGATGCTCCACGATTTACTTTCGGACCGCCTGATCCCGCGTGAGACCCTGCCAAGTACTTCTGGGCAAGGAACTTAAGCATCATATCGACCGACCACACTGCGCAAACGTTACACCTACTGTCAAGATTACGCTTAGTACAGCGGAAACAGACATGGTCCTCGAACAGAACCCGTACGAATTTGTGGCACTCGTCACATGATGGCGGGGCTGGCTTGGCCTATAAATAAGCACAAACCTATAATAAGCAAGTGGAACGAAACAGAAATGAAAGGCAGACAATTAATTTTCTAATTATTTTGATCATAAATTAACTGTAAACCCTCCTCCACCCCACCCCGCAATGTTACAGCAAAGAGCGCATTGATTATGACGACAAGAACGAAGTGGGCAATAATACACCCATACACTGATCCTCAAGGATATATAACGGAACCAGGAATCATATCGCATAGGATTCGGGGTATATTTACCAATAAATATAAATTTTACTCCTAACGAAAGTCAAAACGATATGTCAAGAAACAATAAAATGTAAACAAACTGCTGTAGAACACGGTAAAGCCGCAGACCACACATCTAAATCAAGAGTTTTGAAACCACTGATCATTGCAAACAGATCGTGATAACACGCACAACTTGAAAATTCCCAAGTTTTTCTGGTACTAATAAAAGTACGCAGCACCTAGAATCAGATGCTCGAATTAATGAAACATTTTCTTCACATAAACATCCGAGTAACACGGTGTGACGTCACCCGCTCGGATCTTACGGAGAATGACGTCAGCCGATTTTCGTGTTAAAACACCGTCAAGCCAGCACCTTATTTCATATCTGCCGATCGCCTGTTGGGGTTAAAGGAAGGTGATCATCTGGCATATTTCGTTGTTAACACACGTCCCAGGTTCTTTGGGGTTAGAAATTGGAACATGCGACACAGACGAAATTTTGAAGACCTAAGTCTTTTAACTATGGAATAACATGGAAATATACAACCTGGTTATCATCGGCAGCATCCATGGTAATCCAAATATCCTTTTAGAGAGTGCACAAAGCTATCACAATTTACACAGAAAAAAGACTTAATATAATCTCAAGACTTCCAACTGCAAAAAAGCATGTGTCTCTTGTTGCTATGCAAACAAGAATGAGCTTCATGGCAAACGGGTACTCGGCAGTTGGGAGCCGAGTACCCTGTTCCAGGAGTCGGTAAAGCTTACTAAGTCTATAGTCCTAGGGCCCAGCTATCAGGCTAGCTGTATCAGAAGTAATAGAATGGTGAGTATTGATCGAAAGAGAATGAAGGATCGTAAGCGAGGACTTGGAAATACGTTCTCACACGATAATAATTACGTGCTCACATGATAGACAGAGAATCTGGTGTTGAGCAGGGGTCTCCAGCAGACAACCACGGCCTACCCCTCCACCCCATAGAAGTAGCAGACAGACTCGATCTCTTTACGTGGGTGAAAGCGGTCGTAAATGTTTCTCCGCAAGTGGTCGACCCAAGGATTGTACTGGGGGTCATCCCGAAAGTGGGCCCACTTGGCATCCAATATTATGGCAGTCTCAGCGCCCTGTTCCACTGCTGTAGACGCCAGCACGAGCAGTATGATGAGAATCATGGCTATATATGAAGAATTAAACTGAACAGAGTGAACCCCTCGAGAAATATCTGCGCCAGATCGAGCCCTGTTCCATCCGGATCGATAGTGATCTTCATCCCCTCAGGGGCAGGGGCTAGCTGTTTCACTCTGCCGCTGGTTAAGAAACGTAGCTCGAGGACTATTCGTTTGCGGGCTAGTGAGTCCGACTCGCTGAAGCAGTTTAACAGCACCCTTGACTTTGGAGACATGTGGCACCCCCATCTACCCGTAGGGTGGCCTCCTGGAGGCTAACAGCTTCTTCTGGTCCACCGAATGGACGACGCAGCAGGAGCTTTCCACCTGTAACCCTGATCCGGTGACCCACCCTCGTCAGGGAGACACCTTCACCTATGTAGGTGAGGAAGGATGATCCCCGATTGTAGAGCTTTCGAACGGTCCCATCCTTTTTCACAACAGTGGAGAGGGGAGTAACCTCTATGTCAATGAGTGCGGGAGGCATATATAGGGGCAGCCATGTTTGCCAGTACACCCCAGGTCCAGCGTGGTACCGTACATTCTTCTCAAATATGAACTGCAGGTTTTTTGCCAGGGTCAATGGCAGGCCATCACGGGCCATCGGCGGGGCACCGCTCGAATAGGGTTTGACCAGATGAAAGCTGAGGTCGCTATTTAGGGTGCCACCTCTGTATCCGAGAGCTCAATCAACGGCTCGAGGATGTACTTCCTCTTCAGGAAATCGTACCAAAACACGATCCTGTGGCCATCTATGTTGCGACCCAGGCACTACTTCGTCACATCCTTGAGGTCTGTGAGCAGCTTCACCCATCTTTGAGCTTGCTTCGTACTGTAGGGCGAATGACTTGCCATCGCTCTCTTCTACCTTTGCAGCATCAACTGCGTACACATCTGCGAGGTCAGCAAGACCAGTCGAGTGAGCAAATATGGGTTCCATAGTACGCTATAGAAGGGGTTTAAACGAGACATATAACCATGCCGATTGTCCAACTGCTGCTCTCTGGTGGTGAGAACATAATCTCGCCCTCTCTAGAGGGGAGACGGGTGGTACAGTACCGTGTAGAATGGGTCCTCTTTGAGGTGCCCCAGCGGGGAACAACATACATACACGCCGATGTGCTACATCAACCTCCGGGCAGTGCACACAGCAGCTCACTGGTAGAAGTCGGCCGGGACGTGATAGAGTATCTCCCAGGTGCCAACAGCAACTTATGGAAAGCTATCAGTCCTAGCCTGTTCACACCTGTAAATCACCTGTTTGACAGCCCCTCCATTAACATATATGCCAGCACGGATGGGATATCGGACGCCCATTTAAAGTTTACATTCTTATTACTCATCGACCTGACGACAACATGATATCATACCAACATTATCTGCCCTTGGCCGAGATGATGAAAGAGGGTTGCCCCTTCATGATCCCCTGCACAAAACGAACATATGCTCACACTGCAACAAGAAGGAGAGCGACCACAGCAGGAGAGCTGGTATCAACAGAACGCGAGCATTACAAGGAGGCGAAGGGACAGTGAAGCTTCCAAATATTGGCGGACCTCCTGAAGAAGAGTAAGTGGGATGCAGGAGTCTTGACAGACGGCGATGAGCCAGATGTCTTCCCATACGACGATGAGCCAGACATAGAAGCACTAAGCTATAAGATACAACTGGGAATAGGCAGAATACGTTGTGCTTATGATACAGGAATTGTGAAGATGTACTAAAACTGGTATGGGTATACAAACCTCTACTATTGCGTGCTTTCTCGATACGTCTTTCTTGATGCGAATAGGCCTACATCTATGCAACAGTCAGAGAGACACGTCTAAAGCATATTTAGCTATAATTGGAGCAAATCTGCGTACATGCAGGCTAGTGAAGTCCACGAGCGAGGTATTCACGTGATAATTATTACGTGCTCACGCGATAATTATTACGCGCTCACGTGATAATTATTGCGTGCTCACGTGATACTTTTTGCGTGCTCACGTAATAATTATTACGTGCTCACGTGATAATTATTATGTGCTCACGTGATAATTATTGAGTGCTCACGTGATAATTATTGCGTGCTCACATGATAATTATTACATGCTTACGTGATAAATATTACGGGCGGACGCGATATTATTGTGTGCGCATGTGATAATTATTACGTGATCACGTAGTAATTATTACGTACTCACGTGATAATTATCTATCTATCTATCTATCTATCTATCTATCTATCTATCTATCTATCTATCTATCTATCCATCCATCCATCCATCCTTCTATCTATCTATCTATCTATCTATCTATCTATCTTTCTATCTATCTATCTATCTATCTATCTATCTATCTATCTATCTATATATCCATCCATCCACCCATCCATCTATCTACTATCCATCCGTCTGTCCATCCGTCCACCCGCCCGCCCACCCGCCCACCCACCATCCATCTATTTATCTATCTATCTATCTATCTATCTATCTATCTATCTATCTATCTATCTATCTATCTATCTATCTATCGATCGATCGATCGATCTATCTATCTATCTATCTATCTATCTATCTATCTATCTATCTATCTATCCATCCATCCATCCATCCATCTATCTATCTTAATTTTTTCATTTTTTCATGAATGACTGAATGAATGAATGTACGAATAAATGAATGAATGCACGACATGCAGGTATTGAGGCATTGTCCGTTCATGCATTCATATCAGACAGACGTCAAGACAGATAGACAGACTGACGGGCAGACCGACGGACAGCGACCCACTTAGCAGGCAAGCCAGCCATCCAGCCAGCTAGCCATCCAACCAGCCAGCCAGCCAGCCAGCCAGCCAGCCAGCCCACCAATCAACCAACCAACCAGACAGCCAGACTGACGGACAACCAGCAAGCAAGCCAGGCATGCAGCCACTTACCAATACACCCACCCACCCACCCACCCACTAACTCACTCACTCACTCACTCACTCACTCACTCACTCACTCACGCACGCACGCACGCACGCACGCACGCACGCACGCACGTACGTACGCACGCACGTACGCACGCACGCACGCACGCACGCACGCACGCACGCTCTCACTCACTCACCCACCGACCCAGACATTGCCAAACCCACATCCACCCAACCACGTACCCACGGGCGGATGGATGGATGGAAGGATGAGTGGACACATGGATGAATGTATGGATGTATGGATTCTGATGGGGACGGGTGGCCGTATGGAAGTAATGAACAGATGGATGAATAGATAAATGCGTGGATGGGAGGATGGACGGACGCGTGGAATGATGTAAAGATGGACCTACGGATATTGTGAATTGGCAGTTACGTGGGAGAGTCGGTGAGTAGTTGGTAGATGGGCGTGTGTGTCGATGAGTGAGTTGGTATGTGGGTGGGTGGATAGATGGATGGAATGAGTTGATGAGTGGGTGGATGAACGGATTGGCGGGCAGACTGATGGATGAATGAGGAGCAAAAGAACGAATGCTATACGGGTCTGCTTCCCTGTTCATCTGTTAACACACACACACACGCACGCACGCACGCACGCACGCACGCACGCACGCACGCACGCACGCACGCACGCACGCAAGCACGCACGCACGCACGCACGCACGCACGCACGCACGCACGCAAGCACGCACGCACGCACGCACGCACGCACACACACACACACATAGAGGCACTAAGCTATAAGATACAACTGGGAATAGGCAGAATACGTTGTGCTTAAGATACAGGAATTGTGAAGATGTACGAAAACTGGTATGGGTATACAAACCTCTACTATTGCGTGCTTTCTCGATACGTCTTTCTTGATGCGAATAGGCCTACATCTATAACAACAGTCAGAGAGCCACGTCTAAAGCATATTTAGCTATAATTGGAGCCAATCTGCGTACATACAGGCTTATGAAGGGCACGAGCGAGGTACTCACGGGATAATTATTACGTGCTTACGTGATAATTATTACGTGCTCACGTGATAATTATTGCGTGCTCACGTGATAATTTTTGCGTGCTCACGTGATAATTATTACGTGCTCACGTGATAGCATTACGTGCTCACGCATTCCATCTTGGAAAAAACCAATCGCATGGCCCTAATCAGCCACGGTAAAAACGACTGATGTTATTGAAATATTAAGTATTTAAAAACAATGTGTGCGTAATGACGGTTAAAAGTCAATACGTCTTCAAAATATTCAACAAAAATAGTTCACTAATAAATTAACGTTAGCAACGTCAAATTAATTTCAAAATATTCTACATTTTTCCTGTATGGTATCGATCTTTCTTCTTTTCGTTCGCTGATCATACCGCCAGTCCTGTAAGTGACTATCGACATGATCATAAGCGTATGGTATCGATGAAAATGAGATATGGGGAATTCATCGGTGAAAGGGTACACTTTTTTAACCCATGATACAATCCAATGAATCCATCACCACCAAGTCTTGGTTACCATTCCAACTGAACACTCCATACCATTAATACAAGATTATTTTTAATATTTTGTTACTAATCTGTCTGGTAGCTGTTGCTTACTAAGACAGTAACAGCTTACAGTCAAATTAGTCTCTAAATATTCTACAAAATAGTTTACTATTAAATTAACGTTATCGACGAAACAGTCAAATTATTTTCAAAATATACATCAATATCCTACCGTAATTCCTCATACATCCTCAACCTCATACTCACTACTACGACTCCTACGACCTCCTTTATCAGACCACCTCTTAAACTCTATTATTTTACTATTATCAATACCACTCTCTACTATTATCACTCCTCCTCTTAAACGCTATTATCTTTACATTATCTACCACGGTAGATAACCACGGTGGGGGTGGGGGGGGGGGGGGCGCCGCCACTACATTTACACGTAAAATACACAACTTTTACGGGTTAACTACTTCAAAATACTAGAACATTCCAGAGTGTTGCAGATTCTCAAAAACGTGTGAATATAGTCGCCATTGTTATCTAGAAAACGTGGCGTTATAGTCGTCATTGTTCTCCAAGCAATAGCGACTATAATGGAGCGTTTCGATTGGTTAAAAACACATTCCAACGAAAAGAACAATAGCGACTAAAACCCAACTATACTACTGCCCATATTGAACATAAAACGCTTACTTGCTTAATTGCCTGCGTGCATGCGTATGTGTGTATGTGTTGTACACTATTTCAGTTTAATGTCATGATCAAAATGTAAAGCAAGTAGCAGGCTGCCACAGAGTCAAATTTTCATAAATTTCTCAGGGACATCTCGTGTGATGGGACACCTTTTCGAGACCAATCACCCATCTTACCCCTACAATAAATCTACCCTAGAATTCGATAAATACGAATATATAGCTATAATAGTTGCGGCATGGGAGCATCTTTGCTTGATATGCAAAACAACAGACAGACATGCAAGCAGGTAGGCAGGAAAGTGGGAAGGCAGGCATGCAGGTGGCAGGCCGGTAGGCAGGCAGATGGACAGGCAGGCAGACAGACAGACATACCGAATTAATAGCAAGCATTACTTAATAGCAATCATTAACATCAATCATTAACATGCCTAATTATTTATATAGTAGACATAGATGTGAACTAGCCGTCAGATATACATATACATATACTTACGAGTCATACATTATCGTTATCTTTCTTGCTATGAAAAACTGCCATACACTACGACGACTGCGACGATAACAGCGGAGACACCAACAATCGCAAGAACAACACCGATAGCAATGCAAATTTTAATGACAGCGTCGCGGCGACGATAATAACAATTGTATAACTATATTTAGGCTGCTAATTAAGCTATATCAATTAAGTTATTGCCATTACTTAACTAAACTCCACAACTGATGTAAAAATTCTAACTATTATAAACAATCACGCTGCGGTCTGGGTGTAAATTGTAGTTTACTAATCTTATTGCATATTTTCGTAACGATATTGTACACCGCCATACGCCTCCGTACGTGGGAATGTGCGTTTTGCGCGTGCGCTTTTGCATGTGTGTGTGCGTGTGAAAGTGTGTGCGTGAGTGCGTGCGTGTGCGAGTGCGTGGGTGCATGCGTGTGTGCGCACGCGCAGGAGTGCCTGATCGAGGGATTGTGTCAGCAAGTGTGCATGGGTGCATGTGCGTGTGTGTGTGTGTATGCGTTGGTGGTGTGCGTTCGAGTGTCTGGCACGTGCGTGTCTGTGCGCGTGAGTGCGTTTCTGTGTGGTTGACTGGATGTGTGTATACATTTTTTCAAGATCAGAGTTAAATGTTAACATATACAGCCATAGTATACTTAAACTTATGTATTAATGGGGCACGCCGCGAAGAGTTATCTCCCCAGAAGGCGTGCGTGCGTTGTGAGGCATAAATACACTTCCGCGTTTATCAATGGCGTGCATAGTAACAACGTCAGAGTACCGTATCATTGCGTAACGCAAAGCCGTTTTAGGTAACAAAATGCCGTTATATTGTTGTGTTCCTGGTTGTAAAGTTAAGAGGTGGAAATAGATTGCCGAAAGAAGCAGATATGCTATGTAAGTTGCGAATAGCCGTGAAAGAATCGATAAGGTGACGAGCAAACTGTGGATGTCTAGACCGACTGAACTCTTTTACAGTGATCATATAGGCCTACATACATAATATGCCGGAGTGGTTCAAAGAAACTAACATGTATGCTTAAATAAACTTATATTGTGATATTTTGTTGTCCACATTGTCAAATGGCATCTATATCGGACACGTTCTTGCGATCGCCAGTTATCATCCCAGGTTGTGCTATTAAAGGGTGGTCTCTTAAGACAAGTCAAAAAATATGTCATGAATACCGTAGTTTCTGTAAAACCAATGGTCTATCAGCAAACCTGTTTTAACCGTTTAATACTAAAATTAGTTCCAGAAAAATTATATTTTCTTATAGAAAATATCCAGTAGGGTAGGCCTACAAAGAAAATTGTTTTAGAAAATTTTCAAGGGAATGGCTCGCTGCAGGTGGACGTTACATATATTATAACATTTAACATCAGACATTAATCACAGGTACAGCATAATGTATACATCATAGGAGGTGTTACCCCAATTTTTCATTGTCAAGACTTACACAGATTAATTTCTAAATCAATTTACGCAATGTATTTGAATCTCTATTAAGACCATCTGCCTTAAGAGACCACCTTTTAATTCTCCCATGGGAGGTCTCTCAATGCAGGTTTGAAAGTATGTCATCAGTTTGGTTTGTTAGCACTGATGTCATCCATTTTCAAATAAACATTTTTCAAGATCACTTTTGATTAAGCAAATCAGAATTCTTGCATAGGCAATGTCCATTTTCAGGTTAAGAGACTCTTTAAAAAAAATTTCTACTGGAATGACTGGCTAGGTTTTCTAAAATAGTCTTCTCTTGACTGGCAAATCGACATTTCTCAACAGAACTGCAAAATCAATCTCCGCAGTGGTATTGAGGAATGGTTATTTGCAGCACAATAGAAAAGTAATTTTTGTAAATTTACCACACGAATGACTTGATCGCATGCCAGTCATTCCAGTTGTACATTTTCAAAAATAGTCTTCTCTTCACCTACAAATGAACATTTAATTAAGCAAATATTTACATTTTTGATCAAATTTAGCCATTATAGCATTAAAGCAGTGATCTGTATGTGAAAAAGGCCTTCAGATCACAGAATCAGTGGTTATTTCTAGCCCTATTGAGATGATCCATTTTTGGCCAGTAGGATCCAAGCAAATTAGTTCCAAAATTATCATAAACTTACCTTACTGTTGTCTTGTTTTTTAAAATTAAATTTGGCCAAGCAGATAATGAGTAGCAGTCTTTTAACACATTAACCTCTATATGCCAGAAAACAAGATGTTTTATATATAATGTATGCAATGCCCTGTTCAATATTTTGAGACCAAGTTGACCGAGCTATTGTTGCTTCCTATGCCCTATTAGTTCGAAATTATTCAAGAGCTTTCATGTATATATGTCTAGAAATTGAGACATGGGCATTACATATGTTAACGGGTTAAAAGAAAAAGTGTAAGTGACAATGGCATAAGCTCAGCCTGCCCCACCCCTTCTGGACAGTTCAGCTAATAATGTGTCTGATGTGTTTTCTAATTATTTTACAGGTACCTCCTGTAAGCACCTGTAAGGTACTGTTTCGAATTTGTTCAACTTTGACACTCCATCTACACCATATGCCAAGGGAAGACAAGAAAGTACACAAAGAAATAGGAAACTAGTTACGGATGTGATGGGTGCCAGTCTAGATATTGGAAATGAAGAATGGCAATCACTTCCTGTGTGGTTAGCTGTCAAGTATGACCTTCTTTCTGACAGAGTTTGTATTCGATAGAGATTTCAGGACAATCTTGATACAATCAAATTTAATATAGGCTTTGATAATTATGACCATTTTATGCCAGTTAAGACTTGTGAATGATAATATTTGCTCAATTATGACTTGTGAATGATAATACATGTATTTGCTCAATTAAGACTTATGAGTGATGAAATTTACTTAATTGTGACATATTAGTGATGCAATTTTCTCAACTGTGAGCTAGACATGATGAAATTTGCCCAATTGTGACTTCAATAATAATATTTGCTCAGTTATGACTTGTGAATGATAATATTTGCTCAGTTGTGGCCTGTGAATAATAATATTTGCTCAGTTGTGCCGTATGAATGATGATATTTGCTTAATTGTGACATATGAGTGATAATATTTGCTTACTTCTGCCTTATGAGTGATGAAATTTGCTTAATTGTGACATATTAGTGATGAAATTTGTTCAGCTGTGATTTATGAATGATGAAATTTTCTCAACTGTGAGCTAAAAGTGATGAGATTTGCCCAATTGTGACTTATGAATGATAACAGTTGCTCAGTTATGACTTGTGAATGATAATATCTGCTCAGTTATGACTTGTGAATGATAATATTTGCTCAATTATGACTTGTGAATGATAATAGTTGCTCAATTGTGATTTATGAGTGATGAAATTTACTTAATTGTGACATATTAGTGATGAAATTTGCTCAGGTGTGATTTATGAGTGATGAAATTTTCACAACTGTGAGCTAGAAGTGATGAAATTTTCCAAATTGTCACATATGAATGATAATATTTGCTCAGGTATGACTTGTGAATGATATTTAATCAATTGAGACTTGTGAATAATGATATTTAATCAACTGAGACTTGTGAATGATGGTATTTAATCAATTGAGACTTGTGAATGGTGATAATTAATCAATTGAGACTTGTGAATGATGGTATTTAATCAATTGAGACTTGTGAATGGTGATAATTAATCAATTGAGACTTGTGAATGATGGTATTTAATCAATATTATTGTGACATAGAAGGGATGTAATTTGGTCAATTGTGACCTGTCACTTATGAATTAAGTGTGTAAGATCGGATCAAATTATGAATCTATGAGCCATATCTTAGAAACTGCTTGTCTGATTTTCTAAAATTTTACCACAACAAAGAGTGTGATCTTATACTAGACGTCGCCAATGTTGGCCGGGCATGATCCAAAGAAATCCCACAAGTTAGGAAATCCTATTGGTTTTAAAAACTTGGCGAGACTGGCATTTCATTATATAAATAAAGAGTATAGGCCTATATTCATTATTCCAATGGTTCAGCTCTGTATGTTACACGGTTAAATATAATTGTATATTGATCATAGGATGCATCTATTTAACCCTTTAATGGCTAAATTTTGTCAAGACCTTAATATCAAAACATTTGCTTATTGAATGTCCATTTTCGGGCCAAGAGAAGAGTATTTTTTTTACTGTGCCATTGAAATGACTGTTTCGGTTATCGAGCAAGGCATTCCAGTGGTACATTTCCAAAGGTTCTCTTCGCTTGTCCTGCAAGTGAGCATTTCTCAAGACCACTCCAGAGGCTGGTTTTTGCCTTGACCAGTAAACTGTTGAAAGGCATGCAAGCACATAGGCAAGCAGGCAGGCAGGCAGACAGACAGGAAGTTAGATAGATAGAAAGAGAGACAGAGTATCCATCTCTACCAGCAAGCAATAGGGAAGTAAGCAATAGGGAAGTGAAGCTATGTATAGGCTAGATAGATAGCTAATCGCTACCATGATGTAAATGGTTACTACTGCAATACATGATGTGCCACCATGAGAATAAGATTGGTCATACACAGGGCTGGTGTGGGTGTCGGGGTGGGGGGGGGGAGACACTATTGTTGTATTTAGTAGGGCACAACGACCTTCTTGCTTGATTAATGAAAGGTACCACTACTAAATTCACCCCATGGACTTTCACCCTCAATAGCTCAGTTCAGAACTTGTAACACATTTAATACACTTCTAGCAAAGCATGCATGTAATGGATTGGATTGTATATATTTGGTAGGGCTTATAAAAGGTTTTACATAACGTGGTCTATGCATACATGTATGGACACTACAACCTGCTGTGATACAATTAACTCAAACAGGTTTTTTTAATCTTTGCCTAGCATATAGGCCTACCATAGCCTCCCTCCCTAGTGCTGATACTGGTAGAGATGGATACACTGTCAAATCTTTGCCCACCCGCCACCTAAACCTGGAGGCGCTCCTGCTTGTCAATTTACACTATCACATCATTTACAAGTGGATTAAATAACGCACCGATGTCTGATTAGTGATTACTTGACAGCGGCGACATGTATGTCTCGGTCCGGTGATGCTTTAAATCACGGAAACGTAGAACGACGTTTGAAAATATCGAGTTTGGACACTATTAAAGTCATTGTTAAATATATATTGCCAATAATGATACGGTATTAAACAAAGCAACTACAATCAGCGTATATACGATCTATAACTACTTAAATAGACAAAATACGAATAACAAAAGTACAAACTCGCGTAATGTCAAACATGACCGCATTAGAGAGGATGCCTCACAACTCACCAACGCCGCCTGGCGGCTGTTGCAGCGGTGCGCCCCATTGTGTTCAATGTGCACCCCTCAAAGGGGTTCCACTAAAAGGAATAACGAATAACGAATAAAGAATAAAGAATAAAGAATAACGAATAAAGAATAACGAATAAAGAATAACGAATAAAGAATAACGAATAAAGAATAACGAATAACGAATAACGAATAAAGAATAACGAATAACACAGAATAACAGCCATTTTACATGGAATAACTAGGAATAACAGACATATTATATGGAATAACATATGATAGCACCCATTTTATATGGAATAACACGGAATAACAGCCATAGTAAATGGAATAACATGGAATAACAGCCATTTTATAAGGAATAACACAGAATAACAGCTATTTTATATGGAATAACACGGAATAACAACCATAGTAAATGGAATAACATAGAATAACAACCATTTTATAAGGAATAACACGGAATAACAGCCATTTTATATGGAATAACACGGAATACATTATGATTAATTTTGATGAAATAAATAATGCTTATTAAACTATACGCAATATTTAGGCGGTCGCAATTAAAACTTTCACTCACCCGTTGATGGATATAAGGTATACATTAAGCATAGGAGTAAGACGGTAAGAATATTTTGCCGCGAAATTGTGTTCTATTTTTATGCTATTTTTTATCATTTATTTTAATTTCTCTTGAAATACACCTAATAGAAGTCGGTCGCCTTTCTCAGCGATTATGATTTAAAGAATTTACAGCCCTTGTCATATTATAAGTCGCGGTTACTAATGAGCTTTTTAAGGTAATCACTATTTCTTAGTTATTTATCAAAGCATCTCATTAAACTTCTATGTATGGGTAACTTTCCTGCTGAAATTAAGACTATATATATAGAAACAAACCAGAGATCAGAGGGCATACACACCACTGGCACCTTTGTATACACACCAGATTCTTCAGTCACACCCAGAAAGTAAATGTGAAACAGTAAATTACACCAAACAAACAAAAAACGGTACATATGAACTTTATTAATGAACACACAGTGAACCATACATAGTTATTAACAAAATGTTGATAAAAAGAGTCAGTATACAACGAATATAAATTCGCAGTTTTCAAAGTCTCAATAAGTTCTATTACCGTCACATCATTTCTGTCTCTCTCATCAGCCGCCAAGCATCCAGCCCCACCCCCACTCCAACCTCCACCCCAACCCCGCATATGCTCAACACCAGCTAAATGCCCACAATGCCCTCCACTCTACAGCTTTCTCTCTTGCCTAAGTTGCCCTCATCTCTTCTTTCCTCTCCTCCCTCTCTCGCGTTCTGCTGTTAGAAGACCATATTATAAGAGGGAACAAAAAGACACAAAAGTCTTTCTTTACATACCAGAGAATATCCTTGGAGCCGCGAGATTTACATTGACACCCCATATGAGCGTCAAGGCGTGCACGCAAACACTCACAAATGGACAAGCACTGACGCCTTATATAATCTGTCAAATATTAGGAACCCAATGAACGGCGCAATAGCACTCAATCAATTACCTTCAAAATATTCAACAACTTATATTTAGCTACACTGTTGGTTTGAAATTGATATACTAAAATGTTGATTGAAGAAGATTTAGCATGGAGATTATGACAATGGTACCTTTATGTGCAATAACTGGAGTCATTCTGCAGCCATGTTGATAATCGAATGAAGAGTTTGGGGAAACCTAAAGAAACTGAATCTGCGAAACCTGCCTCAGCGATGTCTCACAGTTTCACTGAAAGCAGTTTCAGTTTCCAATAAAGGAATAGAAGGTTTCTGAAAAGTTTCGGTTTTTGATAATCGAATAGGGCCTTAACCAGTATATCGCCTGGAATATGTTATCTTTACATTCAGCGCCCAAACTGTTAAGCATTAGGTGTAAAGATAATTACACATGATTTGTACATTACGTAACGTTAAGCTCTTGAAGAAAGCTTTTCTATTACAGTCTGACCATAGATTATGCAGACAGTCAGTTACAATTAACAGCAGAGGCTGTATTTAGGAAGAGGACATAACATAACCGCTCACATAATTGTCCACAGCTATTTAGTAGACATGCAAATATGTCATAATCATGATTATATGGCTACATACTCAGAAGGATTGCCGACAACATATCGCAGGGGTTACATCTCTGGATCTGCTAATTATTTCGAAAACAATTTGACTGAAATTTGTTCATGGCTTAGACAGCTATATACTGCAAAATATTTTGCAAACAATTTAGCTGAAAATTGTTGGTCGCTAAGCCACCAACAACTTTCAGTCAAATGTTTTCAAAATATTCAGCGAGTATTTGCTCATTGAATTCATTGTCTCATTGGCTTACAGTAGTGAGAGAGCTAATATATCTGAAAACATTGCTTCCTCTTTTATTTAAAGTTTTTGCTTCAAGTGAAAATGTTTTTGCATGAAAAAATACCATTCTATGTAATATATACTATTTTTGGCTTTAATTAGCAAATGCTTTGCAGGAAGAAAATTGGTAAATTAAAACCGCAATGTAATATTAAATTCCATACCAATATTACATTCCTGTTTTATTAAAATTTACCAATTGTGGGAATTCTGTCCATTTTCAATATCTTGGTGAAACCAATTGCCCATAAATTTAACCTTTAATGACAAAAACCATTCAAAACTGGCCCGTGCATTGGTCTTGGGGAATGTTCAATTTGCAAGCCAAGTGAAAACAGCATTTGAAAATTTACAACTGGAATGACTGACTTGATAAGCAGGCCAGCTATTTTATTGGTAAATTATCAAAACATATTTTGTCATGTAAATGGACATTTAATAAGTGAATATAATTCTTCAACAAAGTTAGCCTTTAAAAGCGAACTTAAACTGCACATTATACAAGTGTGTGGTCTGTCCAACATTCAACAACACTGGAAATTACATCATGAATATTGGTAAAAATGAGATCAAGTTTAGATTTGTTGTCAGTTGTAAACGAAGATACTAATTGCTTGCATGAAAACAGTGCTTCCATCTAGTTAAAACTGTGTTATTTGTAGATACATCAATATTAAAATATCCAATTATTATAAAATTATGAGTCAAAATATAGTGTTTAATGTGCATTTCAATGGTCTCAATTTTGAATACGAGCACTGAGGAGATTTGTATATAACTGCAGCTTGCAAATTCATGTCACCTTTGTTCAGAGTGGCCGTCATACCACTCAAATGAACTAAAGGACTATATTTGAAGCATTTGAATGTGATTTTTGTAATAAATTGCATGATGAGGGTTTCGTGAATTAAGTTCATCATTAATTTGTAGCTGAAACCCTTCCAGAGCAAAATGTTCATCACTGTCACCGTGTTTGAGTTAGTTTCAGCAAATGCCATTACATCTATTGACGTGATATTGTGATCATCCTTTATGTCATTGTGATGCAATGTGGCGATCCTGTATTCAAAATGCTACTTTCAGCTTATTTGCTGAAATCGTATATGGTGGGCGATAGGATAATTGCAATCTTTCTTCATTTTTTAGATGTTCCATTTCAACTTTAACAGCCATATCAACAGAAATCCTTTTAGCATTCAAGTTCAAGAGAAACAGAGTGGACACATTTCTAACACAACTAAATGTGACATAGTGCATATGCGGTCATTTCCTTTTACTACTCATATATACCGCAACTAGATTCAAAGTGCTACCTTGTGATTTGTGTATGGTTTTGGCAGCTGCATGCCTGAGCGGAAATTGAATTCTGATAAATGATTTTCTATTGTGCAAAAATGTACGATGTGTATCAAATATAGGAATCCGAGCCTCTTGCATATTTTGTGTTCACAAATGTTTGTAAGTTCTTCGTCTTTCTTTTCCAATTGAGTCTTCATCAAACTGTACACAAAGAATACTTGGTCTATTGGTCTCATTTTGCCGATAGTCTATCATTTTAACATAACAAGATGCTCCATTAAATAGTCCATCCAATACGTCCAAATTGGCAGTATTATCATAAGCCATATCAAGAGCAACGGGATGCTGACTAGGTAGACAACCTGTTTTGGTTATTGCTTGTGGAAGTGCTTTCACTAGTCTATCTTTGACAGCTGGTTGTAGATCACCAACAGCAGTATCTAGTGAAGGTATTGTTACCTTTTCCATCTGGGCATTGATGAACATGTTAAGGTTAAAAGAGTCTACCTGGTCATTTGTTGTAAACAAATGGGCTGCTGATAATAGATAATTTGTATCATCTGGTTTTATAACATGTGACTGAAGACATTTCACATCATCATCGGTGAGTTTATCCTTTTCTAAGCAACAAAGTCAATTTAGAAGTTCAGCAAAATCTTTATCATCTTTTTGGCGCATGATTTATGTCAGTTCATGCATAGTAAACAGCGATTTCCATGGGTTTGTTGCCAAAGGTCCCATTTGTTCATTTAAATCTTCAAATATCCATTTGTCCACTATGGGTTTTAATTACTTAAGGTCTCCAGTTAGAATGATACTGACACCATCAAACAGTTGATTTTTATTCCCTTTCATCCATTGCAAACATTCATTAACTAGTAGCAGCATTTTATTGCCAACCATTGACACTTCATCTACAATAACAACAAAAAGATTTTTATACTTCACTCGTAGTGTGTTTAGTATATCACTATCAACAATATAGGTGTCATAACCTTGATTTGGCCTAATTTTGAAGGCAGCATGTATTGTAGTACCGCCAATGTTGTATGCAGCTTTTCCTGTGGGGGCACATAGAAGTATTTTATAATTATCAGGGTTTTCTCCCTCAAATGAACAAGGATATCTACGCAATGCCTGATACAGTGCTGTGATTACAAGAGATTCTCCAACACCTGCACCTCCTGTCAGAAATGACTAGATGGGTTCATCGTTAGTTTTAATCCAGTGGAGAATATGTATGAGCAATTCTCTCTGTTTGACATTCAACTTCCTCACAAGTTTTAAATATTCAGCATTTGGCAAAATGGTTGATGTAGATTCAACATGTGGAATGCTGTGTGATAAACCAAGATCTATACCAATATCACAATCTTTGTGCTGTCCACTAACTGGCTTATAGTAAACAAATTGTTCGCTTTCATGTGAGCCTTCATCATAATCCTCTTATTTGCCCAGTTGCGTAAATGGAGCAACATTATCAAATTTTTTACATAGGTTACTTTCAGCTTGCTGAAGAGCCAAGTCAAGTTCGTTTGAATGTTGCTCATAATTAGAGATTTTGCCACAAACCGATTGTTTAACATGATTATAATGATCTTCTTATGTATCAAATCCGCCAAGTAGATCTGTTTCTTCATTTCTCCATGGTAGAAATAGTAGAAGTTTCTCTCTGAAGTGGTTTTCACTGTCTGCTTTGATATTGCATCGTACAAAACGAATAACTTTTTGAATTTTCCTGTGCTTTATAACAACACCGTTTTTCAGTGTGGTCTTATTCCAGTTGTCTAACAGATCTGTCTCTTCATTCTCATCATCTGATTCTGGAGAAAGTGCTGGGTCATCATCATTAACGTCTTTTGTTTGTTGATTGGGCTTAGCATATTTAATGTCAAGTTTTGAATCATAATCCGCAAGACACAGGTTCTCAATCTGTTTTGGCCATTTTGAGTAACGTTTAATAACATTATCAGCTTCAATACCAGTAGACCCTGGAGGCAAATCTACCAACGCTTCTTTCTGTTTCAGGAGAAATAATCTCTCAGTAGGTGCAGATGTATTGATAAATACAACCTCTCTAGATGCTTTGGTGAGGCGCATTTGCAGAACAAGATAAACAACCTCTTGTGCACTGATTTCCGCACTATTCTAAAACAGATTTCCCATATGTCTCACTTGACATTTAATATTCATGTTGCCTTTCCTTGCTTCTTTACATGCTTCATCAAGTAATGGACTCATTCCTCTTTGAGATTTACTAATATAAGCCACAATATAGACAGTACATGCATATGGATCAAGTACAAATTGCAGATCATGGTTGGCTTTCCATGTACTTAGTAGAGATATCATGTACGGATTAATCCTGATTTCAGATGATTATCTTTTGAGAAATAATTTCGTTGATATAAGTGATGATCTGATACATGTAATATATTCTTCCTGTGATGTCTGTACATCTTTCAGAAAGTCATCATATGTCATTGTATCTAAATCTGTACAATTATTTAGTCTGATTTGAATTTCAACATACTTTTGTTTATAAGAAGCACTATCAGGGGCTCCAGAATCATTGCATTTGCCATGGGTGGTAATTGAAAACCAAATCTACATACAGGCTTCCTTTCTTCTACACGTTTTTGAATGTCTCACTGTCTTCTAAATTTATTTGACATGATGTGTGCTTCTCAACATATTCTGCTACTCCTTATTTGTATCAAATTTGTATTTTGGTGTATCTTGTATCCAAATAAGCATGTGTATGTGCGGACAACCTCTGTGCTGATATTCAACTCGATATAAGTAATCCTTCAACTTTCCCAGAGGATCATGTTTAGACTTCAAGATAATGTTGATAAACTGCTGAACACTGTGATCAAAGTGCCGTGCACAAGTCACTGGATCTTTTTGAACAAGACAGGTTTTGTCATTCCAACTCATTTTCTCAATTTCTTCATCAGTGTAAGACTTCTTGTCATTTAATTCACCAAGCATTCTTAAGACGTCATGCCACCTTGTATCACCAGCTGACAAAGAAGCAAAACAAGTTGGAAGTCCAAGTTGTCTGATCATGGCACACACTTCTTTGTCGCTTTTCCAAATATGGAGGTGAATTCCTCAGAGTTCTAAAAATATAAAATCCTTCATCAAGATTAACTAACTTGTTCATCTGGATTGGATTTCACTTTTCTGCAGCTGTTACTTTCTTATCATTGCTTTTACATCGTTTTAGACTCAGATTTACTTTGTCAGATATTTGCTTCATGTGAATCTTCTTCATTTTATAGAAGATATTTGGTACAGAATTAGTTGCTTTTCTATCAACATTTCTAAGCTCCCATTTGGCAGTATTGCTATAATGAACATGAATTTATCTTTCTGAATTATCCGCTTATCTTTGACCTTAAAAATAGTATGAAAGGATAAATATTCAGAATATGTATCAGAATACAAGCTAAGTGGATGTTGACCTTCACAAGGTGCAAATGTGTAAGTTGAATCATTTTGAGGGCATGCCTCCACAATAAGGGTATCTGCATTTCCAACCATCATGTCCTTGTCATCTACTTCACTAAATGTGTCTGATTCATTTCCTTCATCATAATGCTGCTCATCAATTTGACCATGTGAAGTATCTGTAAATGATTTTACTATGTCATTTGCATTGCTACTCATTTGAGAAAACCATTCTTCATCAATTTCAATACCAGAGTTTTTATATAGGTTATTGTTTCTCAGTAGACAGCGCCCAGTCGAATTAGTTTCAAAATATTTAATAGGTTACCTATATAGTTTTCTGGAAATTGATAGTCAGGGAATTCAGAGATCGATCGATCCCAATATGAGAGAGGTGTGGGGGGGGGAGCTTAGCTAGAGATGGACGGGCATAGCTAAAAATAGAAAGGTCCATTGAATGGGTGATATCAAACAGAGGTGTAAAAACGCAAAATAATTTGAAAAGCTTCAGCTTCATAGCTGAAAATGGAGCAAATATTGAATGTTTTCTCACTAAAAGAATTGGTGGCAGCTAAATGTTTTGATGATAAAGCAATTGTTATCACCAGTGGATTCCAGGAAATCACACCGGGTAGATTATGTATATTACTAATTCTGACCACACTTTAAAACACAATTTGTTTCAAAAGAGAACTAATCTCTCTGAAAACCATCAATTGTTGTCATCAGCGTGTATGGAAAATAATTCTATGTAAAATAGCACTAATAACACCCTGATTGTAATCGAAATAGTGTATGTTTGTCCACACGGCGTCCGGTTTGATCGCCAGCTTGGATATGCGGGGTGGGGGGGGGGGCACATGCAACAAATGTTCCAGGCCTCAGAGTACACCGAAAATCCAAACCATATTGTATCTTATCATAAAATATAGCAAACAAGCGTGTGGCAATGTAACTCAAGAACCGAGCATGAAATTTGATTATAGACCCTATCAGGAAATGTTTTCACTCACCATTTCTCTGGTACTGACTCGGCGTTCTGTGTGTCTCTCCGAGGTCCACTTGTCCAGGTACCTGGTGTGCGTGAAAGTCATAAACAGGAGAAATGTTCACGAACGTGGAAACCAAGTCTAAGATAGCTCCATTATTACCAGATTCATTATTACAACACATTTGATGCCAATATTTTAATTATATGAATATGAATTTAATATTATGAAAACCATAATTCTAGTTCACATGTCCAAAGCTTAAACTCAATTCTCAATCTGCATAAACGAACATGTTTGGCGTTATTTGTTTAATCTTATTGACATGGGTAATTTTCAACCGATTCCCGTTTTATTCAACCAAATCCCGTTTTACACAACTGAGACAGTTTTAGTCGGATGATCAGCGCGCTCCCTACTACTATAACTAATTACTTCCATCCAGCTTAACAAAACACATCATTTACTAAGTTGGTAAAAGGTGGAAAACCTGGTTATAGTGAATATGTCTGGAGCTGTCTATGGTTAACGAGCGAGCGCCCCCTCCCCCACCCCCGAGTACCCGCCACCCAATCCCTTTGAGGAGTCTTAGAGTTGGTCGATAGTCGATTGTTCGTCTTTCTGCACTATTTATATCTTACATTGATCGGCAACATCATATGCATTGCATATGTACCTCTGTGTCCTCTATTTATACAATATATTATATTTATCTATATTTATCATATTATATATATAACTGAGATTTCCTTTTAAAGTTTTGGTTTAAACAGATTTATTTGTCGGGGAGGAACCGCGATATAAGATAAAGTCTTATAACCGCGTCTGCATATAACTATATTACAATGTAATTGGATCATGGTGTAGGAAGAAATTAATGCAGAAATATTACTATAATAGTATAAATACTTGGTAACTATTAGCCTATATTATATAGTTATAGTTAAGATACATTATAGTGGATCTGTTAAATCTTATATGTCGGGATGTTAGGGTTAGTTTAGAACAATCACCGTGGCTAATATAGGAACGCATGCACTTGTATTGGTCAGTAGCTAGGGTAATTTCAAAATGAATCCACTCTGCCACTACATAGTCAACAGCAATTAAGCAAGAGAGTATGGCGTTACGCGGTGCCGCGAATACTACACATCGCGGCAATGAAACAACTGAAAGTGATAGCCACGTGACCACCCCTAACATTGTAATACCACCATTCTTGACCTATGAACTACCTATCGTCGTGTTTGTTCTTGGAACACTTTGTAATATAATTCTTCTGTACTACCTCATAGCATCCAAGAAATACAAGAGACCTCTATTTACGCTTATAACAAGTCTTGCAATGGCAGATCTTTGCGCGTGTATAGCCGGATTTGGGTTTGTGGTATTCCTTATACCCTCCGTAACTTTTCCGTCAGCAGCGCTATTCCTGTGCAAAGTCTTTCAGTATATGTCTGGAGTGGGCGTAACCTGCAGCACACACCATCTGGCGCTATTCGCTGCACTCCGATTTTACCAGCTATGTTATCCGCTAAAATCTCATGCTCGACTGACCTTTACGTTTATGTTGACCTGCTGTTCCGGTCTATGGCTTGTCGTACTCAGTGCGTGGATTCCTTGGGCCTACCACGTCGTTTCCATGACAGGACCGTCTGGGATGGCTCTATGCGGTTTTACGGGCGATATTAGAGCTGCCCAATATGGGTTTCTAGTTTGCAATACAATTTACCCAGCTGTTGCTATACCGTTGCTGTATATTGTTAAACACATCCGGGTTCTGCAGGCCAGTATGTCGGTTGACGTGCAACGTGAACGTAAACGTACAGACGTCAAAGCTTTGGCGATTGTGGTAATTGTATTCTTCTTAACATGGCTGCCGAATAACATATTCTCATTTATTGTCAGAAATCCAGGCGGTGAGATCGCTGAACACTACAGCGGCATACTAATTATATGTTCATATCTTATGCATTCTAACAGCGCACTCAATCCACTCATTTACTGCCTCGCTGCAGAGACGGTAAGAAAAGATCTAATAAGATTTTTATTTAGGCGCAAATAGTCAATAGTAATGAGATACGATTTGGAGTTGTAGTGTAAACGAAAGATATATTCACGCTTTAGTTGCTAGTTGTTGATAGATTTGTCGAGACTCTGGAGGCTGCCCTGTCTTACTTTTCAACCAATTAGAAAAAACATTTTTGCGTCAAACCGTAATCATAAATTTGATGTTACGTGTATTGCGTTTCTTAAAGCCAACAGTCCCCTTGGCTCGAGGAACCCGTTTCTAGAAATAGGACTTAGCAGTTTCGCTGACGTAATCAAGATATGAAGAATAAACAAAGTTTCTAATTAGTAGCATACTAATGTGTTATAAGACTTCGCCATCCTTGATATGCACAACTTGTGGTTTGGAGTTGTGGTGCAAAGGTACCCATTCCCGTAACTTGTTTGATATTTTGAGACAAATTTTACTGGACGCTGTTGATGTCTTATCTGACATGATAGATATTACATAATAAACATTAAGTTATATTAGCACTTACGTGGATGATATAAGTAGACATCATGGCGGCGCCCACAACTAGTCGTTATTCGATATTTAAATGCAAATAAATATGATATAAATAAGAATAATGTATATAACATCAATGAGATGGAATATATATGTCGACATCTATATATACAACATTAAATTATTGGTCTCAGGTCGCCACCAATTTACACAATTTCAGTTCAATTGTTCGGGTAAGAAAAGCGGTGCTTACATTCGTCATGCATATTTTATATTGTAATTGTAATATCGTTTCTTTGCAGTATGACTATCCACATTTCGAATCAGGTAACTGACATCAGTAACATATAACTGATATAAAATAAATAGACACAAAAAAACCATATTAGTTCGTTATATATTGATGATTTTCATGTGCCTTGCATGTTCTTCAAGATGTCAAGTTTGTGATGTGGAATAAGGTCATGTTCGCGTGAGAGTGTTACTCCAAAGTAACGCCTATGCACAGAACTCGTAAGTATACAGTATGAAAACACTAATTGACTATATTCATCATATTAGTTCAGTCGAAACACATCTATGCATCAATTGATTCGAAGTACGTGCTCCGATGTAAATATATAATATGAACTCATAACTTGTAACTTATAACAGATCATAACCCCCTTGGTGGGAGAACCGCATTAACATGCATACGTGTGTACTATTATTCAGAATAGCGTTCTGCTCTTGTGGAACTATCACTGTGCTGCTTATCAGATTGCTCCTGTTATCCACATAACCATATTTCATTGTCATCAACAATTAACAATAATTAGGTAGACGCAGTAGCCAAATTGAACATACTACGTAGCTTGTATCTACGTGTATGAAGTAAGTAAGTGAGTAAATGAGTGAGTGTGTATGTGTGAGTGTGTGCGTGCGTGCGTGGGTGCGTGCGTGCGTGCGTGCGTGCGTGCGAGCGAGCGAGCGAGTGAGTGAGTTAAGCATCTAGCAACAAACTCTATTGCGCTTAGGACCTCAGGATTCAGTATCTCAGGATCGATGATTCTTGTACAATCTAATATAAGTTGTACAAGTTCTTCAGCTGATTAATCACTAGCACCTAAATGGCAATTCTTCAGAAGGCAAGTGTCGATAAACTGAATGAGTGACCATTCAAATGGATTCCCATGCAGAACATATGATTAGAAAGTTTCCTGTTCAGATCTTCATAATTGGCATAGTGGATTGACGATAACTTTTTAAAATCTACTTTGGCACTCTTGTAGTACATATATTCCAGTGAGAAGTTTCAATTTGACCCATATACGGGCTGCATCTCTTTCAGATGAGCAGTCAGCTTATAGTACATGATGCAGTTTTCCTGGACTAAATTGTCTTTCAGGTACCTCAGTGAACTGCAACATGGTACTGCCCTTGATATTTCTTACTACCAGTACAGCCGAATAGTTGCCGCATAAGATAGTTATGGTCAACCACATCAAATGCGGCTTTGACATCCAGGAGAGTCAGAAGTGCTAGCTGATTGTTATCTAGTGATTCTCTATAGTACTCATCTACAAGAAAAGCAGCATGCATGGGCCTGCTGTAAATCCTCTCTGCGTTGGACATTGCTTCACCTTGACCTTATCTTTAACCCTTTGATTCAGAAGTAACTCAATAATCTTCCTGACCACAAGCAGAACCGCAATCCCTCTGTAGGCATACTGTAGCTTTCGCGGCGACGCGCTGGTCCATGACTGCCTCATATCCCGCAGCACTGCAAGTACATGATGCATTGGGGTGAGGGGTCTGGTTAGCTTGTCTCTGGATAACAGAGCAGGAATTGCGCCTCTCCGGTTCGTACAAAGACTGACTTCATGAGTCGTGGAATGTTGACGTTCCAGTGGGGCCGGGCGACCATCGTCGTGGAAGTTGAACCAGATCATCTCATCCCGGCTGTTGGTGTCACTGGTATGACGGTTCATTATGATAAAAGTATAGGAGGGACGTAAATATATTAAATGAAACAATTGTAATAGTTTACGTCTAATGGAGAAAGTAAGTATGTAAGAGCGGGAGGGTGTTATTATTTAACCTGATCCTCATCAGAGGTACCTCACAGATCTCTGATCTGTATATTCCATGAGGTATCCCCACAAAGGAGAGTCCTTACTGGACCACCTTAGATATTATACTTGTTAAGGGCTTTGCTGAACAGTTATTTTAATGCAATATCATCTTTGCGGATTCATAAGACGTATAGCACCGTATAGCTCTTGCGGTGCATCAAGCACTGTCTGAAAGTCGCTAGGAGAGAGAGAGAGAGAGAGGGAGAGAGAGAGAGAGAGAGAGAGAGAGAGAGAGAGAGAGAGAGAGAGAGAGAGAGACAGATATCCAACTGTCATATGACGACCTACCTGTGAAGGCGTGGTGGGCTCTTAGGCTGCACCCAGTCATCGTAGAGTTAGATGGCGATCTGTGTCTCTGTCTGTCACCTAGCATTTCGAGTGCGGATCATGTGAGATCTGCACCCTGGGACTTAACAGTTACCTGTCTTTAGGATCAATACAGAAAGTCAAAAAAATGCATTGAGGGAGTCTAAAATATAACAAAATTATTTTTGCAGCGATTCCTACTTTGGCATGGCAACTAGCTAATATGTATCAGTAGATACTGGGCAAATGTGTGCGGTCATCGACACTTTGATTCTAACTGCTCAGAAACCCCATTAGTTTCTAAAGTCTGTTCTAACCAACGTGGCGGGGGGGGGGATCCAAACAATTAATAGGCCCTGAGGTCGGAGGAGCGCACAAGGAGACAACTACTCACATCCTACTAATTTAGGCGGCCCTAGGGTTATGGCCAATTTATACAAAATAGCTGCGGTGTATAGCTTATCCGCAGCTTCCAGAAAAGAGGCGTACACAAATCTCTCCTAAAGAGTAGTCGTCCCTAGCTACTAATTAAGCCTATCCTATCGAGCTAAAACAGCCGGGTTTTGATGGGCGCATGTCAGCTTCGCGCATTGTGAACTGCGCCATCAGTGAAAAATTGATGCTGTGCGGGGAACAAGGTGGCGTGTTTGTTGTTGCTGTATAGTGTAGCCTAAGCGATGTGCAGTCCAAATTTTTATACAAATAAACAAAACGATTTAACTTGGATGGCTGCTGACATATTACTAACTAATACAGAATAGTAAAAACATGAGGGCACACGACCTTGGGGTCCCTATTAGTCATCGGCACATAAATGAAAATAAATATATACAATCAAATATATAAACTATAAAAAATAAGGTCTCAAGCGACCTTGCGGTACCTACATATATCAGTACCTAATAAATAAATATTACTATAACAAGGTTACAGAGTACCTATTAGTTATCTGTACAAAAATAGTCCCATAATCACTATAGTTGATGCGACCAATATCTGGACACATATCTGAGATGCGAGATGGCACGATCCTGAGTGGTTGCTCAAGAGAATCCGCGGACCAACTGACTGATGCAACTCATACTCATGAACGGTGATGATGAACCTTGCGGATAGCTAGTAGATAGTCATGTACGAACACACATATAGAATTATGCGGATGTGTAGAATTTCCGTATTTCTGCAGATTGAAGATCCACCATAATACTTGTTAAGGGCTTTGTTGAAAAGTTATTTTTATACAATGGCATATTTGCAGATTCACAAGACGGGCAAAAGGCCCATCCACACTCGAGGCCCCTCTAGACTGTTGGTATTGGGGGGGGGGGGTGCGCTATTAATTTAGTTATTGTCGCCCGCCTTCCCGCACCCCCCCCCCCCCCCACCACACCAACCACGTAGATCGGTCGGGAGCTTCCAAAAACCTGCATTGTGGATGCAGTCTGTGTGCTCCAGAGACGAGGCTGAAATCCGAAATGCACTGCTGCTGGTTATGTGTCACCGGTGCTAGCAGTAAGCAGTTGCCCCACGACTCGGTCTGCTCTGGCAGCCACACCACCCGGGTCTCTCAATCCTACTTTTCTGATAATTTCAAAAAGAAGTTATTGATTTAGTTGGCGTCTATCGGGTCCCTGATTCCAGGTCCCATTCACGCCATTCTAGGCTGGATTTATTTCAGTCTATTATTGATTGCCTCTGTTTCCGGCGATGGTCAGTTGGCCGAACGGAGACACAATCCTGGTGTCGCCGGTTTTTGATTATTTCTGATTTCGCTGCTCCTTTTCTGTTAAATAGTCGCGTCACAACTGAGCATCTGAGAGAATGAGATAACATCACAACCTCTTTGACCAATCAGAATTTCACGTACCCCGCCTCTGCCTTTTGTGATGTAGTTCAATTGATGATTAACATGTGTGAAAAAAATACTCAAATCTGAGTGGTCAATGATTTTTGGCGGGAAATACGGATGGGTAGCTTAAAATGCAAATGAGATGATGTCGCAGGTCATGGGATCAGCTCGCAACCAATCAGCTGTGCACTTATATCGTCTCAGCCGTTCGGTATGTAGATCTATCGATGGTCAACAGCTGTAACGGTGTCTGAAATGGCCGGTGGTTAGGAGGTGTAAACATAGATGTATTGTTCCTTAGATAAAAAGACAGCAGCAAGGCAGGGGTGGGAGTTGCTGAAAACATTTCGTACATATATCTATTGTTCTATTGTCTTAGCATTCAAGTCATATGCGGTTAATAGATTCTTCAGTACATATTTCTATTATTACTTGCGAAAGAGACAATGGAAGCTCAATGCATACACAGCATGGTGTGGGGTTTTGGAAGCTGGGTGGTAAGGAATGAGTCAGTGTGGGATTTTGGAGGCTGGGGTGGTGAGGAATGAGTCGGTATGGGGTTTGGGAGGCCGGGTAGTGAGGAATGCAGTCACACGCACACACGCACACCTGCATTGCACCCATGCATGCACTCACGCACGCATGCCTGCAAACATATCCAGCTGATTAACTCCATATTGATTGTATGTTAAGACTTTTAGCGCTTAGGCGCAATCTTCATTCAGTAACAACAGACCTCTATACCGAACCCAAACGTTCCCATCGTCTCTTCAGCCAGGAACAGCACTTTATAACCCGGTTGTGTGGTGATACAAAGCTGTCTGTGTGCGCGCACACCCACCACTTACACCCATCTGCACGCATGCACAAACTCTATGGCATCATAATAAATTATGGCACATGCAGCCTGATGTCAATGTCCACCCGCACGCATGCATGCATGGGATATTGTCATAATCAATTGCGTTACATTTAGACTGATGTCACAATCATAATTGAGAGAAATACTCCGCCGTTGACATGTAATAGACCAGTAGATGTACAAATAGAATGTTTTACAATGTAATAAATATTTGGGTGAATATTTTGAAACCAATTTGACTGGTCACTGTCACTACCATAGCCCATATGTTGTGTTAAGACTTAAGACAAAATAGGGTTCAGTAGGTTTTTGAGATACAGTTATGTTTTCACCATATAATAATTTTGAAACTATTTAAAATTGAGGGGCGTTACTGCCCTACCACACACACCCTCGCGCGTCCACTTTGCTGTGTCCACATTCCACCCCACCAATTCTCTCCAACCCCACCACACCTGGCTTTGGATTTACCTTCCAACTGTCGCTTCAGCCGGCAACAAACATGTCCCCAACCTGTTATAAGTCATAATTATTCAGGAATCCCTGCCATCATAACGCCCACATGCGTGCACGCATGCACACATGCACGCATGCACACATGCACGCATGCACACATGCATGCATGCATGCACGCACGCACGCACGCACGCACTCACTCACTCACTCACTCACTCACTCACTCACTCACTCACTCACTCACTCACTCACTCATCAACTCACTGACTCACTCACTCACTCACTCACTCACTCACTCACTCACTCACTCACTCACTCACTCACTCACTCACTCACTCACTCACTCACTCACTCATCAACTCACTCACTCACTCACTCACTCACTCACTCACTCACTCACTCACTCACTCACTCACTCACTCACTCACGCACACATAATTTTCATTGGAGATTGTTGAGATCTCTCAATGATCTAGAATCCGACCAGGTTTCAAGAGAATCTGAATAAAACTCTAAGAGAATATGGTGTTCAAATATTGCTCCCATAGGTTTACTATGGTGATATGTTGCACGGAAAATCCTGATTTTGCGGAAATTTATCGATTGAGCCTCTTCAAAATTGATATTATATCGGGTATTTGGAGGACCAGTAAGATTCCCAAGTTTTAAGTCGATCAGAGCACAAAAAAATTTGGCAGCCATTTTGAATAAAAAAAATAGTTTTTCACGCATGTGTTCAGTTCTGCAAAATTCGAAAACCGGTAATTTTTTTACCAAGATGTGAAAAAAGCCCTTCGCCATTTTTTGTCCATGGTAAATTGGGTAGCTCGAAACTCCTTTGGCAGATCCAAAATAAAAGCACAAGCACATGATTCCACACTGGAAAGCAGAAGTTGTCCAAATTTGGAGCTGTGCAATTTTTTTTGATGAAGAATAAGCAAGAAAGAAGAATAAGAATAAGAATAAGAAGAAGAAGAAGAAGAAGAAAAAGAAGAAGAAAAACAAAGAAAAAAAGAAGTTGAAAGAACCTGAGTGATTTTAATAATCTGTGATAGCATTGTGGTGGGTATAATAATAATTGACTAACATGTAATAACATTGTATATTAAATATATATGTAAACACAAATTTGATCATTATTCCGACGTGCCACGGATTCTAGTGACTATAAACTGAATGGGACAAAGGTTAAACCCGAAACAATTCTCCACATATTATTGCCTGCATCTGTATATATTAGCCAATAGACTGGGTGCTGCATCTCTGTCATGTGACCATTCAATAAAAATTGTATTGTACACTAGATGAACAGACTGGATTATAATAACCTATTTTAACTCTGTCTAAATGTGATATATGATTCTTTAGTCTATTCGTGCATCATACAAATACATTGAAGCATAAGAGGTCTGTATTTCTATGAATCTTCACTTTCTATGTAGAAGAATCGTGAAAATGTGTCTTTGTGCTTTCAAGGATAACTAACATCATCTCTTGATAGTTATTCAGGTGATCTAATATGTTATTCATAAATTATGTAGGTAATTTTAAGCTTTTTGTCATGCTGCTAAAGAAAGATATTCAGGCTTTAGTAGCTAAATGTTGGTACATTTATATACACTATGGTGGTTGTCATGATTTTCTTTTCAACCAATCAGAATAACCTAGTGTGTCTGTCTCGGTATATACGCCCAGTCATAGAGGTGCCATCTATAGTTTGACAATATGGTGTAAAAGCAAGCAAACAGGTAAGCTGTTGTATATTTTGAAACAAATTTGACTGGAAGTTGTTGCTGTCTTGGGCAGCAACATCTTCCAGTCAAATTAGTTACAAATATTCACCAAGATGAGTATTACATAATAAAGAATGTAATGCATTGGCCATTACATGAAATCACACACTATCACTTGAAGAGGCAAACTGGCTACGATAACTGTTCAGCGTTTACGCGATATTAGAAAGCACATCCTTGTGATACAGATAAGGGAATGCCTCTGCATATGAATGTTATGGAATCTATATAATACTCTTTCATTGCAATACAACAGTTGAGTTAGGATTAGCATCCCTTTAAGGCCAAATGCACAGTATGTTTATTATTCTGTGACCTCTCCATTTCTAATGCATACCACTGTATTAAGCTATGTTAAATTAAACTGTATTAGTATGTGAATAATTGTATATCACTAGTCAATGTTCAAGAACGGTAAGAAATTGTATAATAAAATATAAAAAATCGACCAAAGGATTTAAACAAAATGCAAATTAAATTCATTTGGAAAAGAGGGTAGAGAAGCACTTTATGTATTGTATTTCCCCATGCACTACTTTGGACTATCTTCTAATGAAACTAAAAATAACCATCACCTTAATGATATTACATGTACATCATCTGAAGTAAAATGTAGTTTTACTGTAGAAATAACATCATCGAAAATGAGCACCATGGATGCCAAGAAAAATCCAAATAGAACCAGAATGGCTAAGATATAAATAATTTAGAAAGACATAAATAACTAGTTCACCTACTGTAGGGATCCGATGTGTTACTCAATAATATGACGTCATATTCAATTACTTCACATGTAGCCTGCCATCGGAGACAATAGTGATTCTGTCGTGAACATCGAAAAGTCTGTCAAGTGTATGAATCGCATGTCTTTGATGGATATAGTGTTTAATCAACACTCTATTGTTGAAGATTTTAAAACTAATTTTACTGGATTCTGTTGTAGTTTCAAACAATTCAACAGCTTGCCTCTAATGGGTATTCTGGAAATTCTGGATTCAAGGTATATAAATTGATTCCAACACATGCACAATGGTAGTGGCATAGCTCGAACTGGGGCCATCTATTGTGGACAAAGCCTAACCATAGACATAGTCACGTGCCTGGCTATGACAGAGGCGCATTTCGATTATGCTAGAGTTACACTGTTTGAGTATAACTAAAAGTAGACTCCATCAATACTAGATTAGCAAAAGATGTAAGCTGGGATTCAACGCATTTAGATGCAATGCCCTTAAATAGCATTCGAATTAACTATCTCTGGTTACACCTAGTGTTGATAAAGGTTTTGTGAAAGAGATATAGTAGACATCTGTTAAAATTACTCTAATGCTTCAAGCGTGCCACTGGGGCTGAGCTCTATTGTAGAAACTCATACCAGTTACAATATGAATATTCATACAGGTATAACTGTGATACAGGTAGTGATTGGTGGTATTAGTTGTTATTAATATGGCCAGTTAAAAAAAATACCCATGGTATCCATATCACTGAGCTTACCATATCTGTTGTCGGTATGATACCGGCATACCACCTTATCATATGTGCCACTATCTATAGCTTTAGGATTTTAGGATTTTCCTGCAGTCAAGGGTAAGTTAATTGATTTCTTCACATGTACATTTGTTATTGTTCAACTGAGATTCAGCAGAATTTAATGTGTTGATACCAGCAAAGCAGGCTTATTGAGCTAGCCCTGCCTCAGGCCCAGTGCCTCTCGGTAGATTGGAGTGTGTATTCTCGTGTCGATAGTCTCATCTGGATTGGAATATGGGATTAGATTATCACTGAGTAGTTTGCCAGCAGGACTGAATACCACCATCCAGGAGTAAACACATGCCCACTTTATTACACGAGAGTACTTTAGAGACGTACAATAGCTATTATTGATTCTTTCCATTATTAGCAGTTAGCTTTCCTGACAAGAAACTTTTAGTACAAATACATTACTAATACCCCATAGATGTCCACCTTTGAGGTTCTTTCACTAGATGGTTAATACCACCAACTTCATTCAGCACCAACTGCTAGGAGGCACCATAATCTGATTCTGTCGATGCACACTTTTGAATATGCTCTTTGAAACCGTTTGCTATCTGATCACCCGAGAAGCAATCTGAGTCTGTTTAGGTCGTCATTCTCCCACATCAAATCAACAGTCAGTTGAAAGATCATCCAGTCTCGTGTCTGACATTTTTCTTAAGACAAATGAATTCTAAACTTATCTTTATGTGATTAAAGAAGCTGACAGTAAAATATATATGATTAATTTTTAATTATTATTTTTATTATTATTATTATTATTATTATTATTATAATAATAATAATAATAATAATAATAATAATAATAATAATAATAATAATAATTACTGTATTCTGCGACTGTAGTAGTAGTAGTAGTAGTAGTAGTAGTAGTAGTAGTAGTAGTAGTAGTAGTAGTAGAAATGTCCATTAAACAGTTGCAATCAGTCCTTCTTTTGCCCCTTGTGTCTTGTCATCAGCCAACATTTTTAGCTTCCTCAGGTCCATACTTGATTTGACAGTACCGAATCCTGCTTTCTTGAGGTCAACTCGTAGCATGCTTAACCGATTTATGCAACGCCGTCCTCTCCTGGCTTTGTATTTGCTGGCTACACGTAGGGAAAATTGGTTACATTAAGATTTTCTGTGCTCGTGTGTCCCCTGGCATCCTTAGCACATGGCCAAACATGGGCCATCTTTGCTGGGCGAACAGGGGCGATGTATTGTACATCTTGTATAGTGCATCATTGTAAATTATTTTTCAAGGGCCACTCTGATCTACGTATCCATAGCTTACAGAAGGACTGGAAAGCTATGTTCCCATGACACAGCGTGATGCCAGCAGTACTACAAAGAAGTGAACCTAGGATTTTACCTTTTCTCCATGGTTCGCCGCCGCAAAATGGGCCGTCATTTTCAAGTTTCATGCTTTGTGGATAGTTGTAGCACAGATCGTGTAGGGCTGGGCTATAATAGCCGTACCAGAATGTTCGTCTTCACCTTCCTAATAATGGTGGAGATATCGTTTACTATAAAAAGGCGCATGTACTGCTGCACGCACTGTGGTTAACCCCACAATACTTATGACGTCATGAACACGTGATTGCAGGTTTTGTCTGGTTGTTGCAACCAGCATGCAATAGGTTGCAACAGAGTGCTGGAGCATTTCCATTGGTCACCCAAAACTATATGTCACAGGATTTATATATATATATATGCCTGTTACTTTCATGGTATATTTATTTGAATTATAAGTTATACCTCCCTTAATAGTAGAGTATATCCCCTTTAATGCATATTGATTCATGTTTCATGGTATGACTTTGTATTTCAATGACATTTTAGTATCACCACACATTTAATGAGTTGCAATTCACATGCAATATTGTTGACCTTTATTTCTTTACAGGAATCTAGTCACGGCTGATATGCTTAAGGCATGTCAGCTTGTGATAGCAGCAATGGGAGTGTTAATGTCTTTGTAATGTGGGTCTGAGTAGTATTTACTGTTAGGTTACCACTGTGTTTTGAGGAAGTGAGTAGCTTGGGATGTGTTTGGCTGTATGTATGGTAACCACTGCACTCCTATAGCATGGGCATACACTAAGAAACCAGTTTATGCAGATCAGTTTTCAACCTTCAAGGAGTTCGGACGTCAAATCCGATTATATATTTGTGCATTATATATGCGTGTGTATCAGTTTGGCGTGAAGATATTGTGGATTATTGGAAGTATTGGAAACGCTGGTCGTTAATCCTGGTTTGAATCCCCTTGTTATAAATAAATGCATCCAGACACCATATGCGTTTCTTTGTATTGGCACCTCCAACGACCCGTGACAAATTTATTTAATTAATTTTACATTTTTTTTTTTTGGGCAGTTATGGCTAAATATTTGAACGTATATTTCATAGGATAGGTTACTTAATTGTCACCTAAGATATTATTCTTAGATTAATATTAAGCAGCGGGAATTTAAGTTCGGTTAACGACGCTGAATAACTTTTAGCATTTTAAACATATTTAAAGTATATAGTGTAGAGGTATTTGTGGGTTTTTCAGGTGTAACATTTGCATATATTTGCATGTACTCTGCACATGTATCCATGACTCCTCCTTCACTGCCTATTACATGCACATCCCGCACAATGTACTGCACTTATCAGGTATGACTGAGTATAAAATGGGAACTGAATACATGTTTTTTTATTACAGATCATCATTGCTTTAACATTTACCGGGTGATATATAATATGTACTAACAGTAACTTATTTTCTTTTACATATTAATCATCGATGTTGAAAGATCATTTTTATGTCAGAAAATTACTTTTGTACATGTCCTTGTCTATTATATATTCAACTAATGTATTAACCATGGCTACAGGTGGTGACAACTTAACACAGCCCGATATTGATCTTATGTTGCAAACGTTGAGAAATACAGGTGACTATGTGGTATTAAGCAAGGATGAGTTCGAGCAGATGAGACAATCTACCACACCAGTCTCCAGTACATCCGTCCATAATGCATTTCCATTTCAGTCTCAGGAACCCAGGCTGGGTGGTGGGCATAAACTAAATTTTCGCTCACCTGGTCTAAATATGTTCAATTCCAGATTTCCTTTTCAGCCAGCATACGGTCGATATAACACAGATCAAAGTTATCATTCATATAATGTCCCATATGCACTGGAAATACCCAAACTGCCATTCTTTTCCGGGGATGATCCACCACTAGGCGATATCTCATATGATCGTTGGCGATTTGTGGTTAGGTGTACTCTGTCTAATGAGGCCATTAGTGAACATGGTCTTTTGCAGGCGATTAGAAAATCTCTACGAGGCAGTGCCAGGCAAGCATTGATACCGCTTGGTGAAAGTGCCACCACTGCTGACGTACTGGGGAAATTTGACACTTTGTTTGGCAACGTCAGTAGTAACGAGTCTATCATGCAAGAATTGTATATGACATCACAGAAAGAAGGTGAGTCAGTAACAACCTTTGGTTGTAGGTTAGAACATTTATTGCAAGTTGCAATTGCCAATGGCCATGTTGATTGTGCAGTAAGAAACGATATGCTACGATCCAAATTTTGGACAGGGCTTAAGAGTGAAAAGATTAGGAACCAAACTCGTCATAAATATGATTCTATCAAAGAATATGCTACACTTCTTAAAGAAATACGTATTGTAGATCAGGAGATTTGCCAGAACAAGCCACCATTGAAGGTAATGCATAATACAGTATACGCACCAGCAGAAAAGGATAAAATAGACAAATTATCTGATCAAATGAATGCCTTGATGGCGAAAGTTAGAAATCTAGAAAGACAAATTGAGACTAATCGTTTTCAATCTGTTTCAGCTCCTACCAATGCATATCACAATACTGGGAGAAGCAGATACTATGGTAACCAAGAGGTACCAGATGATTACCATGGCAATCCGGGACGAGTGCACTACAGATGCACTGGACGCAGTACTTTTCGTGACCGCCCACACAGCACAGGAACAAGGCAACCCATATATGAACCAGAAGAACCGGAACATGGTAAGCAAGAGCTAAAAGAGTAACTTCTTCTCTTGTAGGGCGGATGGAGGAAGTGGATAATAGTTATTGCCCTATGCTGGCAGATGTGAATAATAAAAGTCTTCATCATAGGCTTATAGGTTCATCCAATGTAGGAGAGATAGGAATATGTGGTATACAAGTTAATGCATTGATTGGCAGTGATTGAATGTTTACTTGTGTATCACAGGATTTTTTTTATCAATCTATAGATCCGAAACCAAAACTTCATGACATTGAAGATTTTGACTTACGGGTTTATGATGCTTGTGGTAGCAAGCTGCCATACTTATGATATATTGAAGCAGAAGTTATTATCCCCTTTATATCCAATGATGCTATTTATATTCCAGTACTGGTAGTACCTGCAGCAGAGTACAACCACTCAGTACATGTTATGGTTGGTACAAATGTGAAAAGACTATGTAGAAATGTTATTCATACAGAAGTATCTATACCACTTGCATGGCAAACTGCTATAGATATTTTGTGTGGAAATCATGCAATTACTGTCAAGACCACTAACAAATATCCAATTAAATTACGTCTGCGTGAGGTAAGAACGCTTTCTGGTATTGCTAGGAATATAGACAGGTTTACTACGGCCATTGTAGAATCCACAAATACATCTCAATCTGGTAGTTTAACTGTATATCCTAGGGAAGTTGCATTAAAACAACATCGTAATTATGTTCGTGTTCCAGTTAAAGTGTGTAATATATCGAGCAAAGTGATTCAGATTCAACCTAATTCAATAGTTTCCCAGCTTAGTGAAGCAAAGATGATTGATTCCTGGGATCCAGAGAGTTCAACTCCTTTAAATGTTAGAGAGAAGCCACATAGTGATTCCATGGAGGACATTGGCGGTGCTGTGAACACAGGAGGCGTTGACAGAATCGCAGCTGCAGGAAGCTCATGAACTTTTGAGAAGGTGGGAACACATCTTTTCCCGTTCTTTTAAGGATCTTGGAAGACCAGATTTAGTTGAGCACACCATCAATCTGACAGATAACATAACATTCAAGCAACCATATCAGAGAACCCCTCCAGCTATGTTCGAAGAAGTTAAACAGCACTTAAAGGAGATGGTGGAAGCTGGTGCAATTCGTTAATCAGCTAGTCCGTATTCATCAAGTGCTGTACTTGTGAGGAAAAAAGATGGTTCCTTAAGATTCTGTATTGGTCTGAGAAAATTAAACAATACAACTATTAAAGATGCTTATAATTTACTGAGAATCGACAGTGCAATGAACACGTTAATAGGCGCCAAATACTTTACTAAACTTGACCTTCGTTCAGGATATTGGCAGGCGGAAATCAAAGAGGAGGACAAACACAAAACTGCATTTTCGGTGAGCCCTCTAGGTTTCTGGGAATGTAACCAGATGGCTTTTGGATTGACTAACACTCCAACAACGTTTCAGAGGTTAATGGAAACATGCATGGGTGAAATGAACCTAAGCGAGTGCTTAATCTTTATAGATGACATTCTTGTGTTTTCAAGTACATTCGAGGAACATTTAATTCGTTTAGAGAAAGTGTATAAGCGGCTCGATGAACATAATCTTAAACTTAAGCCATCGAAGTGTGAGTTTTTCAAAACAGAGGTCACTTATCTAGGTCATTTGCTGTCAGAGCATGGTATGCATACTGATCCGGGGAAGATTTCAGCACTTACCACATGGCCAGTCCCAACTTCTGTGAAGTCCTAGAGTTTACTGGATATTCCCGGCGATTCATCAAGGATTATGCAAAGCTAGTTAAGCCACTTAATAACCTTCTTGTAGGACATTCCACCAACAGTGTATCAAGAAAACAAAGAAGCAGAAGTTACACTGGTTATGGGCAGATGAACAACAGCAAGCATTTGATACCATAATAGAAAAGCTAACCTCAGCGCCAGTGTTAGCTTATGCAGACTTTACAAAACCATTTATAGTAACAGTGGATGCATCAATCAATGGTTTAGGTGTGGTGCTCTATCAGGTTCAAGATGGGAAGGAACGCATCATAGCATATGCTAGCCGAGTTTTGCGTGGAAGTGAGTGCAATTATCCAGCACATAAATCAGAATTCCTGTGTCTTAAGTGGGCATTATCAGATATGTTTCATGATTACCATTATGGTAATACCTTCGACGTAAGCACAGATAATAACCCTCTAACTTATGTGACGAAAACAGCTAAGCTGGATGGAACAAGCCATCGGGGGTTAGCTTCCTTATCTAATTACAGCTTTAAGCTAATATATAGGACAGGGAAATCGAACAGTGATGTGGATGGACTTCCATGGCGACCATATCAAACAGAGGAGATCTTTCCAGAGGTTGTGAAAGCTATCTGTCTTGCAGCTTTAGCACCGAGTGAAGTTCCTTCATTAGCAGAGAGTATAGTTATCAGTGACAAACTCTATTCGGAACAGACAGAGATAGAGTCCATCTTAGAGTCTAGAGAGTTGAGTAGAATTGATTGGGCCAAAAGAGCAAGCTACAGATCAAATTTTAGCTAGAGTTATGTAAGATAAGGCATACATTAAGGCTAAATGATCGAAGAAACGAACCAGCAGAAATACAGAAATACACAAGTCAATGGAAGAAGCTGAAGATTTGTGACAATATTCTCCACCGAGCTACTCAAATAGATGGACAACCTAAAGACCGAATGGTATTGCCACTGTCCATGAGAGAAACTGTTCTGAAAGGGCTTCACGATGATGTCGGTCATCAAGGCAGAGATAGGACCTTGTGGCTAGTACGCCAACGATTCTATTGGCCTGGCATGGCGGCGAGTGTCAAGGAGAAGATAGTTCATTGTGGAAGCTGTATTCGACAGAAAACCCGACCAACTATTGGTGCTGAACTTGTGTCTATCCAAAGTTCGCATTAAATGGAACTAGTATGTATTGATTTTCTGTCACTAGACAAATCAAAGGGTGGTTTTGAAAATATCCTAGTCATTACAGACCATTTCACACGGTATGCACAAGCCAAAGCGCCCAAACAACTGCTGGAGTGTTGTATGAAAGTTTTGTCGTGCATTATAGCTTTCCAGCAAAGATACATAGTGACCAAGGTAGGAACTTCGAGAGTAGGGTAATTCAAGAACTGTGCAAGATGGCTGGAGTAGAGAAAACTCAGACAACTCCTTACCATCCAATGGGGACTGGGATGACTGAAAGATTCAATCAGACACTCCTGAAGATGCTTGGAACGCTAGAAGAAGATAAAAAATCTGACTGGAAATCCTATGTATCGCACTTAGTACATGCATATAACGCGACAATACATGAGTCAACAGGGTTTTCACCTCATTATTTAATGTTCGGGTGGCATCAAAGACTAGCAATATACACTTAGGAATCGAGTGTAACACAGACCAATCGGTGAGTAGGCAGAGCTATGCTAGAAAGCTACGTAAAAGACTAGACTTTGCTTATAAAGTTGTTGCAGCTCAAGCTCAAAAGAGTGGAAAGCGATACAAAGGTTACTACGATCGCAAAGGAAGGGAGTCCACTCTTGAATTCGGTGACAGAATTCTGGTACGGAATGTTGGACTCAAAGGTACGCAGAAATTAGCTGACAAATGGGCAAAAGATTCATATATTGTTATTGAAATTCCAAATACTGATACACCAGTTTACAAGGTTCAGCGAGAGACTGGAAAAGGATTGGTCAGAACCTTGCACCATAATCTATTGCTACGTTTTATGACGATTCCATGTGCAGAACCTGTTGAGACAGAAGATGAAGTGCCTGTGGCTAATAACATGGGCAAAAGGGTCAGAAGTAAGATGGTAAGTGGGAATGGTCAAATAGATTTAGGAGCTGAAAATTGCTCTGACTCAGGTGACAGTATGGATATCGAGGTGAGCTGTACTCCTAAGTATATAATCCCTGCTAGGAGGAGTGCAAGATGCAGACACGATGTCACAGTTTCACCTGGACATACACTAACGTCCAGCCCTGTGGATGGAGGTCGTGAATCGGCATCAGTAACTCACCAAAGCTCAACAGAAGTAAGCAACACAGGTAATGTAAGTATATCTGGTACAAGGAGCTCGGAGTTAACAGGTAATAGTCGTATTGTTGAACAAGCACCAATACTACCTAGACGATCGAATCGGCAGAAGAAATCACTGGACTGATATGGTGAGTGTGTTATGAGAATTTCTGCAGGGGAAGTATTCGTTTAATATATGTTTATTGATAAGACATTACTGTACATGTATGTATAACTATGTGGTATGTTTATGAGTATGTTTTCAACCAATGTTGTTCTGCTTTAATTCAGATGATGTAGTGTGGACAATATAGGCCTGAATGCGGAAACACGCTAATTCACATGTGGGTTATGTAAGTCAAACCTAATGGTAAGGACAGATATATTGCATTCCATTTTATCATACTATTTATACCATATGTAATACTTATGCTTACATATTAAATATTAACATATGATATATTTAATGAATATGATTGTGTTGTACATAAATATTAACTGTGATAATCCATGATGGAGCAGAAATATAAATATTAAATTTTAAATATTGAATGCCTGTCTATTGTTTATCTATTGCATAGGGAAATGTCAGAAGACATTTTCTCTGGCCAGGGGAGTATGTCACAGGCTTTATATATATGCCTGTTACTTTCATGGTATATTTTTTTGAATTATAAGTGTTGTCCCTTTTAATTGTGGAGTATATCCCCTTTAATGCATATTGATTCATGTTTCATGGTATGACTTTGTATTTCAATGACATTTTAGTATCATCACACCTTTCATGAGTAACATGTCACATGCAATGCTGTTGACTTTTATTTCTTTACAGGAATCTAGTCACAGCTGATATGCTTAAGGCATGTCAGCTTGTGATAGCAGCAATGGGAGTGTTAATGTCTTTGTAATGTGTGTCTGAGTAGTATTTACTGTCAGGTTACCACTGTGTTTTGTCAATGTTGTGTATGAGGAAGTGAGTAGCTTGGGATGTGTTTGGCTGTATGTATGGTAACCACTGCACTCCTATAGCATGAGCGTACACTAAGAAACCAGTTTATACAGATCAGTTTTCAACCTTCAAGGAGTTCGGACGTCAAATCCGATTAAATAGTTATGCATTATATATGCGTGTGTATCAGTTTGGCTTGAAGATATTGTGGATTATTGGAAGTATTGGAAACGCTGGTCGTTAATCCTGGTTTGAATCCCCTTGTTATAAACAAAGGCATCGAGACACCATATGCGTTTCTTTATATTGGCACCTCCAACGACCTGTGACATATAAAATGGCCCACTTGGGGCCATAGAACTCAGTCAAGAGTGAGTCGTTGTCCAGTATGGACACATATTTAAAAGCTCTCAAGCAAACGTAGAGCCGCGTATACGCATCTACTACAACGTGCTACCAGTAAATCAGTGCCAGATTGGAGACCCTCGCATTATGCTGAAACAACTAATTTTTGAAAGTGCAACATAATCCTCTAGATGGCGCATACGCAAACATGCGGCTCCCATCGGTACTTGTACTAAAAAAGTACCTTTTGTGTAAAGACTCGTGAGCCATCCTATAGCCACGACTATTATCTCGCCCTAACTTATCCGACTATTATCTCGCCCCAACTTATCCGTACCACGACTGAAAAGTGGTATAGAAACTCCTATTATAATACATTTGCCCCGAGAAAACTGTGTCAACTCATTTCCTGTTAAGCCGAAATACCTAAATCACTCGAAATATGTTTATGATCGAGCCAATTCTTCTTAGGCTGAATTTGTTAATATTATAGCATCTTTCTTCACTGTTCTGAACATTGCTTGCCGTGCAGCACCTCAGCTTGCCGCATAGTTCGTCATGTCCTGTACATCAACTATTTCGCGAAGCATTCATACTTCTTCGGCGAACACTCACACTACGTCCTGCTTCATTTAGTGGCCCCGGACTTCTTCACACCGATTGTTCAACAGCCATAATACTTTCTTGTCTTTTTCCTCTGTACGGATTTTCTGTGCCAAATGTAACTCAGCACATATTTCCAATTTCTTGCGCCGATGACTAACATATCAACTTGAAAATCAATTGTTTTCCTTTGCATATCTCTCGCCGACGACTATTAGGCGAAATTACAATTCGTTTGCACTTCTACACCCACAATTAAGTGGTGCTTAATTCGCAGTTACGCCGACGACTATTAGGCATGTGATGACGGCCAGTTCTGGCTCATGGCTCAATATCTGTCTGTAACATTTTCCACAGCCTATGCCATCCTTCTTTTAGGACTCATATATAATTATATCTTTGCCACCAATCATTATATGTTATATATTGTACTTCGTATGCGCCATCTAAAATATCACACCAACAATAGATCATTAACATTAAGAATTCTTGATATCAACACTCGACCTAGGAACCATTCTTGTGCCAAGAACGACACAAGCTCGGTGCAATGTAACCTAGTTAGTAGCTAAGCTATTTGCGTTAGAATTCTGTCATCAAGCCGAGCCGGTTGCTGTAATAAAAGCGGTTAGTTATTGTAAAGCCAGCTTTAGGTACTACAAAGGTCTAGTTGCTAATACCTGCAAAAAGAACCCAAAAAGGACCATAAAAGATCCAAAAGAGCCAGCAGCAACTGCTTCACTTTGTGAGCAACTCCAGCATATCTTCAGCCATATTTATTGTATTATACTTACTGAATCCATCCTTCGGTTCGGTTTCACAATCACAAAAATCGCTCAAGTTTTTCAGTGGACCTAATCCTAACGAAGATGCATCACATGACCCTCTGGATATCGCGATATCTCATAGGATAGTAACTTTCTGCCAAAGTCGGAATTCACTGTGAACTAACTTATCATAATTATCGGCTTTAACAGTGAACCTTGAGCAACTTGAACATAAACCTAACCCAGGTCTAACAATTAATTCCTAGGAATCAGGTCTATATGGCTTTAATCCGACAAATCGGCTTGCGGCAAAAGACACGCTAGGCAGACCAACTCTGTGGTGACTTAGAATGGTTGAGTGGGTCATCCACAGTTTCTAACCAAGTCTCCTACAGTCTGTCAAGAGTTTCTTCGACCAAACCATAAATAGTTTACGGTGCTTCTAAACGTTTTTGTATTGTGTTGCCCTTGTCTGGTCTTATAAAGAAAAGGATTTCTGGGATATTACGATCGGAAACACCCAGCCAGTTTTGGTGGGAGTGGCAGAGTTGCAATGATTCGAGTCAAAATTCTCAATAAATAGACTCAACTCCAATCACTGTGACAAAATGGCATGACTCGACTCGGGTCTTGGCACTAAATGACTCGACTCGAATCGGGTCATTGTCCCAAAGACTTGACCCGAGTCGAGTCAAACCAGCTAAAGACTTGAGTCCTCAAAATTGCTTTTATGATAAAATATTTTGTGGGATGCATCCAATTCCCATTGTGCACCACCTGTTTTTGGGTCTGCTAAATTTGTTGTTCAATGTTTTATACTGCTATAGATATAGCTTTTGTTTTAAATATGAGTATGGCAGTATGCGGAAATATTGTAGCTGTAATTCAAGAAAATATGTGTATTGTGTACACTTGGGATATGTAATGACATATAGTAACATATAGTAAAAGAACACTTTCCAGTGATTCACATGGGTTTTGTCTATAACATCTTTCTGAAAATTTGCTGACTTAAAGCTGCTATTTCACAGTATTCCATCATTGCAAATCAGTCTCATTGTGTCAGGATACGTTCGTATTTGTATAATGCCGCCAATACGACATACATTTACCATTGGTGATCGTCAAATAGCACGTTTTTATAACCATTGCTGATCTTATCCATTTAGTCTATATTGTATTCAGTGGGCATCTCATAAATATTCAAGAATTGAGATCCTTATAACATGCCGTGACATATTTGTTGTTTCGCTTTCGTTTTCGACTGTTTTCAATTAGCTGTTAAAATTATTGGATGAATGCATCATCAGTAAATACTAACTTCAAAAATAGGCGACATAGCTGTAAACAGGCCACAAGGCAACAATACTGGTAAAGCGCACCGCTTATAAGTGAAGTTGGCCTGGGATACAAGTTTTCCTAAAACGTCCACAATAGTTTGCAGTTATAGCAGTCGCTGGTAAGTTACGGAAACTGGCAGCGCAAGGCACGTTCATCCATAAGTGTGTGTTACCAATATTATTGCATTTTCTTTATGGGAATTTCAGTATGAAAAAGCTATCCTATCCAATATCCTGTAATTAAATTTTTCGTGAAATCATCTCACACTAACGTGCAATCTAAAAATGGAGGCTTCTTCGAGAATACGCCTCTAATGTATTTACCGGCCATCTTATTACGTCATCACAATAGCTAGAGTGTTATACAGACTCCATTTCACAGACTAGACAGATCGCGACCCAGTTTATCTCCGTAGCGGACTGTAAAAGCAACGCTGTGGATCGTGTTCATTTTGGGACTATCCTAACCTCTGTGTTTAAACATTAAAATCGACTCGATCCATCCAGGGGTTTGTGTGATACCAACATCTATGCAACATCAGCAAATTCTTGACCTCATTTTGTGTGCGACAGATTTGACAGAGGGACTATTTTTCTGTTACCGACTTGTCATACAGACTGCTATAGGTTTTTTATCATCTCGTTTAATGTGAAACATTATTGTCTGGTATCAAGAGAGTAGCTCTATTGTCCTTTTAAGTTTCAATTCTCTATACCACCATATTCTGGTGGAAATCACTACACCAACACTGCTACTCAACACATACGAGATACTTTTCTGGATCACATATCGAAGGAGATCTAGCGAGATATGAATAACTGCCATGAAATTACAAATAGAAGGTTGCAATGCCATATGTTGACACGATTCCAAAAAACTCTAGTTGAGAAAATTATTGGTGGCCCAACTTCAATAGAGTTATTATAGAAAAGTGGTACCGATACACCCCCTCATATGCTATTTGTAATGACCTGAGTGACCACCCCACCCCACTCCACCCACTGATTGATCAATTTAACCGAATGAACGACCAACTGACTGACTGACTGATCGACCGCATGAATGACAGATCGGATGACTGCATGAGTGATGGACAGATGGACTTACTGACTGACAGATTAGATGACTGCATAAATGACGCACTGATGGACAAACCACCAACCGGCCGGCTGACTGACCATGAGCGATGGTACGACAAACTGACTGACCGACCAAGCAACCAACCACATTAGTGCCAGATCAGATGACTGCATGCATGATGGACAGGCAGACTGACCAACTGACCGATTGCAGGATTCACCTACTATGAGTGACAGATTGGATGGCTGTATGAGTGATGGACTGACAGATCGCATGAGTGACAGATCGGATGATTCCATGAGTGACAGATCGGATGCCTGCATAAGTGACAGACAGATGCACTGCGTGAGTGACAGATAGGATGACGGCATGAGCTGCAGACCAAATTACTACATTTAGCGACAGATCGGATGACTGCATGAGTGACATATCGGATTACTGCATGAGTGACAGATCATATGAGTGCATGAGTGACAGATTAAATGACAGCATGCGTGGCAGATCGGATGACTGCATGAGTGACAGGTCGGAAGACTGCATGAGTGACAGATCGGATGACGGCATGAATGACAGACTGACAGACTGGATGTGAGTGATAAGTCGGATGACTACATGGGTGACAGAGTGACGGGCTTCATCAGTGACAGACTGATGGACTGGATGGGTAACATATCGGATGGTGGCATGAATGACAGACTGACGGACTGGATGTGAGTGATAAATCGGATGACTATGAGTGACGGGATTGGATTATGACATGAGTTACAGGGTGGCTGACTTCATGAGCGACAGACTGATGCATGAGTGCCAGACTGATGGACTGGACGAGTAACAGATCGGATGGCTGCATGAGTGACAGATCACATGACTGCATGAGTGTTGGAGCGGATGAATGCATGACTGACAGATTGGATGAGTGGATGAGTGACATCCCGACGGTCTGCATGAGTGTCAGATCAGCTGACTGCATGAGTGCCAGATTGCATGACTGCATGCGTGACATCGGATGAATGTATGAGTAACAGATCGGATGACTCCATGAGTGACGGACTGACGGACTGCATGAGTGTCAGATCAGATGACAGCATGATTGATAGATCAGATGACTGTATGAGTGTCAGATCGGATAACTGCATGAGTGACAGACTGGCGTATTGGATGGGTGACATATCGGATGACTTCTTAAATGACAGATCAAATGACTGCATGAATGAGAGTTTGGATGACTGCATGCGTGACAGATCAGATGACTACATGGGTGACAGATTGGATGAATGTATGTGTGACAGACTGACGGACTGCATGAGCGACGGATCGGATGACTGTATAACAGGCCGTCAGCCCAAATCACCAACCCATGGATCGACAGACGACATGAGTGACAAATCAGATGACAGCATGCATGACGGACTGACCAACGACATGAGCGACCGACTGACCGATTGGCTGGGTGACCGACAACTTGAGTGACACATTGAACGACTGCGTGAGTGACGGACTGACGGACTACATGTGTGACAGATCGTAGGACTGCATGAGTGACTGACTGCCGGACATGATGACAGACCAAATCATGCGCCCACCGATGGACCCACCCCCTGAGCAACCGACCAACTGACCGAGCAACTGCATGAGGGATGGATCGGATAACTGGATAAGTGACGGACTGACGGACACGCTGACAGACCAAACGACCAACCCACCGACGGACCAACCCATTGAACAAACGACCGACTGACGGACCGGCCGCATGAGTGACAGATCGGATGACTGCATGAGTGATGGACTAACAAACATGTTGCCAGACCAAACCAGATGACAAAAACAACTGACCGACTACCCGAGCGCCCAACCGACCGCATGAGTGATCGACTGCATGAATGGCAGATCGGATGACTGCATGCGTGACTGATCAGATGACTGCATGAGTGACAGATCGGATGACTGCATGAGTGACGGACTGACGGACTGCATGAGTGTCAGATCAGATGACAGCATGATTGATAGATCAGATGACTGCATGCGTGACATATCGGTTGGCTGCATGAGTAACAGATCGGATGAGTTCATGAGTGACAGACTGACGCACTGCATGAGTGACAGATCGGATGACTGCATGAGTGACAAATCACATGACTGCATGGGCGGCAAGTCGGATGACTACATGGGTGACAGATCGGATGACTGCATGAGTGTCAGACTGACCGACTAGATGAGTGACAGATCGGATGACTCCTTAAATGACGGATCAAATGACGGCATGAGTGAGAGTTTGGATGACAACATGAGTGACAGATCAGATGACTACATGGGAGACAGATCGGATGACTACATGGGAGACAGATCGGATGAATGTATGTGTGACAGACTGGCGGGCTGCATGAGTGACGGATCGGATGAGTGTATAACAGATTGTCAAAACAAATCACCCACACATGGACCGACCGACGACATGAGTAACAGATCGGATGACTGCATGCATGTCGGACTGACTGATTGAGTGACCGACCACATGAGCGATCGACTGACCGATTGCCTGGGTGAGCGACAGCAGGAGTGACACATTGAATGACTGCATGATTGACGGACTGACGGACTGCATGTGGCAGATCGGAGGACTGCATGAGTAATGGACTGACGGACAGACTGACAGACCAAACCACACACTCCCCGACGGACAAACCCACTGGGCAACCGACCAACTGACCGAGCGACCGCATGAGGGATGGATAACTGCATAAGTGACGGGCTGACGGACACGTTGACAGACCAAACCACCACCCACCGACGGACCAACCCATTGAACAAACTACCGACTGACTGACCGCCCGCATGAGTGACAGATCGGATGACTGCATGCGTGATGGACTGACAGACATGCTGCCAGAGCAAACTGGATGCCAAACTGACCAACTACCTGAGTGACCAACGTCCGATGAGTGATCGACTGCATGAATGACAGATCGGATGAGTGACAGATCGGATGACTGCATGAGTGATGGACTGACAGACATGCTGCCAGAGCCAACTGGAAGCCAAACAACTGACCAACTACCTGAGTGACCAACTGTCCGATGAGTGATCGACTGCATGAATGACAGATCGGATGACCGCATGAGTGACAGATCGGATGATTGCAAGAGTGACTGACTGGCAGACTGCATGAACGACCAACGCACTGACGGACCGACTAACTGACTGTCTGGCTGACTGACTGACTTGGAATGCATGCCTATCCTCCACGAAAAACATGAACATAAGACCTACATGTTCATATGTCCAATGCATAGAATAGGGTTATGAAACTGGTGTAGGTTTGTACAATGTTAAGTAATCACTGAAATCACCGGAAATAAAAAAAATACGCGTATTACAATTGTCTCACAAGTACACATATTGATGCAATACATCAAATAGAAGAGCCTGGTTTCACTTTATTTTTAAGTTCAGAAGCAAAACGTATATTAATCAAAACACATGTCTAGCATATTATATTTAGCGAACATGTGTGGTTATATTATATTTAGTCAATGAGGATAACAAGCCTATTATATATCTATATTACTCTCTATGTATATTTGTGAAAATGTATACTGGATTGGGTTGGTATACAATAAAAACTGTCTGTCAATGGTTTTAGGCGAGCCGTGTTCGTCAGGTTGATTGTCTGTACGGAAATTAGTAACATTTGCAAACGTAGTTACCATCCAAGTTGATTTAAATCAGTCAACCTTGTGTAGAACAACTAAATCTGGCGCAGATGTTAGTCAATTATCTAATATATAATTTTGTTTATTTTCAGGAAACAAATATCTAAATTTAGAAAAATATATTTCAAATGGTGAGCTGGGAAGTGAACTACCTGTCATGAAGAAGCTGTCAAGCACAGGTGTGTTGGTTGCCCAACGATTTTTGTCAATCAACCAGCATTTTATTGGCTGGTTCTTCATGGTACATAATATATTTCTGGCTCACAGTTTGGAATATATTTGCGAAATATTTGTGTTTCTTTCGTGAAAATCGCCTCAATTTATATTGGATATACTTATAGCTTCACTATAATTCCAGGAACTTAATTATTACAGCGAATAGGCATTCTGAGTGTTACTATCTCCATCCAGACAATCGACTCGACGAACGCTGCTCAACTAACATTTAGAACCAGACTACTTCCTCATATAAGGGCGAATTTGACCGCCACCCCATGATACCTGGTAAGGATTGGAGTACATTTTGAAATTAATATTGAACACGGCTGTTTTCTTGGAGAGAAACAACTTAAAGTAACATTATTTGCAAAATATATACAATGGTGTCTTTTATAGGATTCCTAAAGAAAAATTAACAATTGGGGAGTTAAAGGATAACTTAAATGTTTAAATCAAGGCCTTTCATAACTTATAAAACAATTATACATTTAGATTAATGTGAAAATAATGTTTCTTGATTAAAGTTAATGATAATATAGTGTAACCATTTGAAATACCGTTGTTAAATAATGCTATATACATACATATTAAGCAAACTCTTACCAGCAATTGTGACGTTTATAATAATGTGGAATTGGATGAGTGATAACAAAGAATATTAAACTAAAGAATGGTTTGTCTTTAGGGAGCAACATCTGCCAGTCAACCTAATTCCAAAATGTTCATATACTATAAATAATAAATGGACCAATGACCATAATGTTCACTGGATGCTGAACTGCAAATATATCTTCATTAAAAAAACCCCAAAAAAACCCCTGAAAGTCAATCACAATGGCCAAATAAATATTGATGAGATTATGTTCAAATTGTCAGTTTGAAATTGACATACCTTAAAATGTGCTTTACTCCATGAACAGATGCCGAAACATGGCATTAGGTGATTTAATTTGGAAACAACCCTAGCAATCATTCTCTCTTAAAATAATCTCTAATAATAGGAAATACACTAACGTGCGAATGGTGTTTTAAAAGTAAATTAGGAGTGTACAATGATTACTGCTTCTACCAAATATTTGCAATCTATACATAAATATAAGCAGGCGACATATTGAACAGTATACTTTATTTTGGAAACATTCTAAGTTACTAGCTAGCTGTACTGTGTGACTTTTTAAATTTATCAGTGGCATGACTGACTTCAATCAACACATTTTTAATGTCTTCGCCTGGACTCTAAATGTAAATGACAAGGGCTGACTTGGCCATTAAAAGATTAATCTACCTTGTATTGTTATGGCGATACCATATTAGTTAACGCAACAGTTATTAGTTTAATGAAATACGCATGTACCATATTCTCTATTTCGCATAACAACAATATGTGACACAACTCAATATAAAGTTATCCAGAAAAACTATTTTTCTTTGTTTTCAGAAGAAAATAATTAGGTTATCTTTGATCTTGACCGTTTGTTCCAAAATTAAAAGGGTTCTTAAGACATACTAAGTGGCAATCTCCGACTTGTTGACAACACATTCTCTATACGATTCTATTATAGGGTGGATTCATTCTAGAGGAGGGTCTGAGAGGGGGTCCTTTCCACAGGCGATGATCATTCACCATGGAAGAGTTAAAAATGAGATGTTCTGAGAAGCATAACATTCATTTCCAACATTCCGATGGATAATATATGAGGATTTTTACCATAATACAGGAATAGTAAAAGAAATTAGGAAAATACTGGTAACATAGTATGCTTACTTGTAACTCTGATAATAATATAAGCATTTTCAGACATCACGTTACACAATGGCTATAAATATGATGGGAAGTGCCACTTAGTTAATATGTTCTCACGTTGGTACAATACTGCAGAAAAGTTGTAAGTGGCATAACTCTGATCTTTGTCATCGAATCAACCCTTTTGCATAGTGCAAATATTAGATGCCTATATGGACATTGGGACATAATTTTGTATAAATTGCTTAAAAGAAGGGTGAACCTGCTGACAATAAGTTACCACTGATTCCAATGGCAAATTTTACATTGGCCTATATTATCTGGAACCTAGGTCAGACAGACCAAGAGCATTATTTAGTGATTTCCCGAGAATTTTTGGAAAACCAAGATGACCACCAAAAAGGTGACCAATAGCATACTAAGATTCGATACAGCCTGTCAGACTCGGTTAGCTAAATATCTGCTATAGCCACCCACCAAGTTACGACTTAATATCTCTGAATATGAAGACAAGTGCACTGAAGAAATATCTTTTCCCATTGTATCCCATACTGTGGAAAATCTCAGAGTAATACCTCTGGAGTTTGAGATCGAATCAGCTTAATTTTCACAATGCATATATTAGATTGTTTATGCTGAACGAACAGATGACGGGATGCCAGATGGCGTGTGATGGCTATATCTTAGTCAGTTGACATGGCTGAGATCACAATGCATATCAGTAAACTGGTGGATACTCCTCGAATGCATACCTGACAGGGAAAGTCATAAAATTATGGGCTGGATAAACATATAGAGGGTAAATTGAAAGGTGGCGAGACTACCCTAGTTTTAATACCTGCACATATTCTGTAGGTACATACCAAGGTTCATGATCATACATATAATTCTTGAAACTACGGTCCAGACAAAACTGTAGAGAGTGAAGAGACATACGAATGAAGGGATGGATGCGCAGACCTAGTTTTGATACCGGTACACCTACCTAAGTTGTATGCAAATTTCCATGTATGCAGTTTTGCTAGAAACTTACCTGCATGGCTAACATTTTCAATGTGCCATACTTGCAAACCACTAGCAAGACCGTGTACACAGAAAGCTCCTCCATGCGTAATAGACGAGCATCAGAATAATATGTCATCATTCACCATAGCGAGCAGCACTGAGACATTTCCACCCACTTTGACATAAGTAGTTTTACCATGGATGTTGTTGACAACTTCGATCATAACGAGGCCAACCTATCTGGAATGGGGGTAGTCATGACACAGTAACCGTTTTGTTTCAGGAATATGTAGGTTCTACAAGCCAAAACCAATATCCAACATGGGCCAACAAGATTCAATACCGAGGTAAACTGTGAAACTTTGAAGCAGTTTTTTAAACCTAAAAAAATTCTAATTTTCTAATTTGCACACTGTGTAAAATGTTACTACATTTCCTCATTCGGTGAATGATGATCCATTGATTGACATTTTGTCGACGGTTATAGCCTGGTTATTCGCAAGATTACATCATTGTGAGCCCGAAAATTTAAATGCAAGACTGCATGAGCAAACCGGGCCAAAATGGAGTGTGATCATCTTTTTCCTGACCGTTAAAGACATGAAAAAACCTACAGGAGATCCTAGGGTACCTAGATCGACCAAAAATATTGGTTACCTGTGACGAAGGTGTGTACAGCTTCGCACGAGAAATACAGCTGATCTGGCATGAGGACTTTTATAACATTATTCTTTGCATGGGGTCGTTCAATATGACAAAGGTGACATTGGGATGTATACGAAATATTTAAAGCGGAGCAGTGCAGAACACATCCTCATAGAGTTCCATATATAGAATGTTATTGAATCCGTCTTTAGTGGGAAATACCATCTGACGTCATTGAAAGGCCTACAGTTACTTAAACAAGCATTTGGTAGGCTGCAATGGGTTGAATTTTTAAAGCAAGATGGAAAGATGGCTATGTATACAACAGCAGATGACAGTGCCAAACAAGTCTCGCACTTAAATTTGGGCATAGTACAGCAATTCCAGGGGGCAACGAAGCATTACTTCGTGACTTTTGCCAATTTCTCCTCATTAATAGTAGACATGGTGAAACATTTAAATGTTAGAACACTTTCATACAGCTCACATTCCACCTGAGAAATCTCATCCAAATTGGCCATGAGGGCAATTGGACATTGCAACCTCATGCAGTCCAATCTTTTCTACCAATCTTTGCTGAATTTGCCTCCAAAATTGCCTTCCGTGGTCCTCTTTATCTTTAGAGGATATGCAGCAACTTCCAGATACAATGCCATAATTTTATCATGCTTTCATGGATGGAAGAGTTGTGGTGAGCCAAACCTAAGGACACGTCAAAGCAATGATAGTAGAAGTGGTATAATGCAAGTCCCAGTTCCAGAAAAAACCCTTATGTAGCAATGTGGGAGCCAATGTATCATTAAATGCTTGCAATCACCAACCTGTGTTAGGAGCTGAGTGGAATGAGTACAGCATATTATGAAATGAAAGTAAGCAGGGCACTCAACAAGGCAAACAATAGAATTTGAGCAGGGAAACATCCAATCCATTTTAGGCATAGTTCCAGGGAATGAGAACTCATTTTCGAACAAAAAACTCATATGCTTCACAACATACATACAAAGGAGGTAATGAGAGACGAGATAAGAAGACAATTACTGAACGTCAATGGTATCAGCCACTCAGATTATATGGGGGTGGGGTGGGGGTTAGGGGTGTATGGACTAAGAAAGGAACGATTTATTGGAAGGTCGGTTAGATTTTCCATCACAATTCATAGACCCAATCTAAAAACATGCATGTCCATCAACAAAATTGCTGCAGCAAAGATGGGCAATGTGAACACCCCACAAAGACAAACAGATTCAGTGACTGCTGGGAGGGTAATGACAATTGGTAGCCGTCAGAAGTACGATGCAGCGCCACGATCTTATTCTTTGACAAAGAATATCTTATGAACAAGGCAACAAAACGCCGCATCAACCAAGAGTTGGCGAAATGCTGGGGGCAAGAGGATTCGTGTAAGCTGCGGGTAATGGGCACAGCATAGATTGTGGATGTCATGGTAAATGTTCGAAAAATCAGTATCGAGGAGCTTCACAGGCAGCATCGGCGTATTCTGTGATGCAGTGTAGAAATACATCCATAATTTATCTAAAAGAGCCAAGAGAATAGATCTTGTACTCGATTCATGCAAGGTGAAGTCACCAATATAACTTCGCACCACCAATTGGCATACACAACATCCAGTGGAGATGAAGAAGTATTGAGCCTCCAGTAAAAATAAAGAAATGCTAGAAATATTACTACATCAAAAAGCCATAAAACAAGTGCATGACTCTAGTGAGTCATATTACCCGAGAGACCACGATCCCTTGCTATGCTGGCATTACTTGTCGGTCATCAGAGGTATGTGAGCTGAATATTGATGTAGAGGAGGCAAATGCTCGAAGAGTTCCTAATGCAGTATATGCTGGCATAGGATAGGATAAGAGTGCTATAATCAAATACCAATGTATATCATTCTTATGATGTCCGACTGGAATGACTTGCATTCTTCTGGCCTTAAAAGCTAGTGTCGGCGAATCTACCATGTTCATTTCAATAATACTTTGACAACCTGCATCGGAATGGATTTTTGCCAAGCACAACCCGCAGTACAAATGTTACCTGGTTGTGACTATACCAGTAAATTTAAGTAGGTGCCAAACATTCTGCCCTGAAGGCCGATAATCATATTTACCAAATTCGGCCCGACGCCCTCAGCGTTTCGGGAGAAACGTTTTCATGAAGAAGCAGATCATCCAAATGACCGCCAAAGCATTGTGTTGTTACCCTGGATGCTGTTTCATGAGTTTCTAATCGACTTACCAAGCAGTTTCAGAGATTTTTAAAGACAATACCAAAAAATTTGTCAAAATCGAAGGTAGTGTCCGGCCAAATTCGCACCATCAATCTTCTTTGAAGAAACTTGGATCTTTATGTCTTAAGGATGCGTCCTGCCAAATATAATTGTAATCCGCCAAGTTGTTCTTGAGAAATCGTGTAACCCTTTACGCCTAAGCTGGCCAAAATAAAGCCTCTGCAGTGGCCTAGATAAATGGCCATTTGCAGAACAAGAGAGAACTATTTTTGAAGATTTATCTTGGAATGTTTGGCTCTATAACCAAGTCAGTTATTCCAGTAGTAAACCTTTAAAATAGTCTTCTCTTGGTCTGCAAATGTACAATTGACATGAGAAAAAAGTGTTCAGAATAACCAGGTGATCTAATAATTCAATGATCATAATATAATGGGGGAATCCAGTTTTAGCTACGCCCCACGAAACTCTAACTATGCTCCACCCACACTTTGCCCGTGTTGTGATGAATCGATCCCTGCACTCTCTGATTCTCAATTTCCAGAAAACTATACAGGTAAGCTGTTGGACATAAATAGAAACTACTTTTATCGGGGGCTGCTGCTGCCCATGGCCGTCAAAGTATTCAACAAAATGATTATTAAATGGTAAAGACATACAATTCGTAAAACCTGATGGACTATCAAATGTTTATGACGGATTAAATCGTGTCCTTCATGACGTAATTGATTCTGACATCAGCCTACATGTGACGTTATTGATTATGACGTCCTGGGATCGATGACGCTTTAACTGTGATCATATAATAATGGTGATGGTAGTGGTGATGAGCTGCATGATGTATTTTTTATGCAATCTTGACCTCCTTTCAAAGAAGAACCGCATTGCACATGCTTAATCAATTTTGCCTAGCCTATAAACTAGCCTTCACTACATGTATATTTGAATATATTGGAGTAGTAATGTGGGTATATGGGCACTATTGTTCTAGAACAAAGGCGTCCAGCGGCACACGTGGATCAGGTGTGCGTCCGGATGCTATTGTTGTAATTTGCTTAATATGGGTGTATTTAATTGGTTTTGATATGTGTAACAATGGCGCTGACGGCCGATAGTTAAGTGGTTAACGCTATTATAAAACAATGGCATCCATCGGCGCACATAGGTTGCGCTAGAGTCGTGCTTCAATGGACCTAAGGATGGAGGCGCCCCTCACAGTCATTCCTCCATTAAATTTTCAAAAGGATTTCTGACCCAGCCATTCATCATTAAATTTTTTCCAATCATAGAAACTTATCTCGGTTGTTCGCGTGCATACATCTATTACGGGGTTAATGGCTAATGGCTATATTGAGAAAGAGATAATATACAATGTTGATCAACTGCGTCCCCGTCCTATATTACCCAGGTAGGGTTGAGGTGGGGGCAGGGGTGGGGTGTAATCATGTTTTAATTGATTATGAGGATTAATATTCAGGTGCCGTATTCATGAATGGTACTTACGTCCAAACATGTGCGTAAACTATACATAAGTCCAAACATGTACCTAAATCCATATTCACGAAAAGTGCGTAACTTACACGGTTGCCTAAATATTGTCGTAACTTACGCCACATAACACCCACACCTAAGTTAGGCGAATGTGCCTTAGTCCCGAAATTCTCGTTCAAAGTCCGGTTTACAGTAACAAGCATTTGCGAGATTCTGGGAGATTAACGAAAACATGTTATTTTCAAGTCTCTATATTTATCTCTAATAATTTCCTCTGACGATTTTACACGTTTTGGACAACTGTGCAACGAACACTAACAAAGAGCTTTCAGAAAAGTGAAGAAAGGTGTGTGTATATAATAAATGACTGACAATAGTCAAGCTACATCACCTGTTTTCGTACTTTCCTATTTCCTGTCAGCCGTTGCTGAAGCGTGCCCTTTGTTATGAAGTGAACTCAAGCTTCAGAAATGGACTCAAAGTTAATCGATCATAGAAGAATAATGTTTGCCATGGTGTTTCAATAATATCTTCATCTCGCAGAAAGCATATTGATTGCTTCTCATTTAGACTAATCAGGGTGTAGGAACTTAGGATGGTACTTGGACCCGGGTGTGTGTGTGCTGAAATATGGGTGTGGCGAAAACACCCAGGCGGGCGCTATGGGGATGCACTTGGGAAAGGCAAAATATAGGTGTCGCTGTTCCCCCTGCCCCCATCCCACATCAACACCCTTACTCTATGCCATTGAAAAGTCATGAAAATCACAAAAAACATTACTGTGAAAAACTATGCTATTGAGCTATAACAATTTAATTTCTATGACAAAGATAAAATGCCTGAGATGCTATCTGAGCGCATCTAGATTTCAAAGGTTTCTCGTTTACAGATATCATCTAGGTCACTGTGAATTTCCATGACTTTTACATGCCTTTCCATGACCTATACGAGCATATAACATATGCATAAGGCCTGCCTCCTGGTTATGTCAATTCGAGATTATGAGCCTATGCATAACTCGTTAGTGCTTAAATTATTTCAAGAAAATTTAATTTTTATGATGGGAAAATACTTTTTAAAAATTTACCACTGTAATGACTGGCTCGGTTATTGAGCCAGTCACTCCAGTGGCAAGTATACAATTTTACCACTGGAATTACAGGCCCGATACCAGTAATTGATCAAGTCAGGTAAATTTAAAAAAAATCTCTTGACCTGCTAATGGACAAATACTAAGAAAAGATTTAAATTTTCATCACAAATCTTAACCATTAAAATGTTAAAAATAATGATTATTGCTTATTTTATTAGATCGCACTTTCAATTCTTCCATCGGATCCTCTCTAAAAATAGTGACAGATTTTACCATTTCTGTGGATTAGTGTCACATTTGTTATGTTAATATATCTACTTTGTGGCAAGTCTGCTTATATGCCAATATATCTGTCCACGCGAGTTATCTCCCTTTTTAGCACTACATACAGTTTAAGTTAAGATTAGTAAAAATGGTCTGTTGTATAGATAACTTTAAAATGCAGGATGGTCTGAAAATAAATATAATTCTATTTATGCGTGCATAAATTCTGCTGTGTTCAGACAGAGCATTCTGTTGACAATTTCTGGACATTGTCACCTTCTATTGTAGACTGTAAAACCATTTTTGGGATCAGACTGCAGTCTGTATTGTCTCAGGTACTTAAAATTAGTCAAAATATTGCTCTGTGCTGGAATATCTGGATAGCTTTAGTACATATTCCTGTGTGCGATAGAATTTGATTCTTTTAAACAAATGTATGGTTGCCTGTTCAACTGTTTGAATATTTAGTAGTCGAGGTTGGTAAAGAATATTTTCCTAGTCCATGTCAATTTACAGGTTATGAGATGATTAGCTCATACAACTTATCACTGGAATGACTGGCTTGCTTATCAATTCATTCATTGCACTGGTAAATTATCTAAAATATTATCTTCTTTCTCAAGACCACTGCAAATGCCATTTTTGAAGTTTTAAATTTTCTCATACAAAGTTCCCACGTATGCAGACCAGATTATTTTTGAAAATTCATCGCTGAAATGACTGTGTCGGCTCACCTTGAGTGTTAACAGGTTAATCCTTAGCTTTCAGTCGCAAGGCATGCATATGAGCTGCTATGTACCCGCATCTTATTGTTAGCTCACCTGACTTTAGGCTAAGTAACCTTATGCCATGGCGACTGTTTATTGTCTGTCTGTCTGGCAACATTTTCTTTAAAATCCTCCTCATTAACCGACCAATTGCTGGACAGATGAGCTGCTATGTGCATACATCTTATTATTAGCTCACATGGCCTGAAAAGTCAAGTAAGCGTATGCCATGGCACTCCACACCACCCCCGTCTCTATGTCGGATTGGCTTGGCAGATTTCAACCTAATTTGGCTGCAAGTACCGTAGGGGTGTAGGATTAACAAGCTTTATAAAGAATTTTGATAGGTCAATTTTTGAGTAAAATTCTTCGATTTTATTAAAAATGTACCGAAAATTGTCAAAACAATACTTATTTACCACTCGGCGGATTTCTACCCTCATTGGCTTATTTCCAAATGTTGCTTCCTAAATAGTCAATGAAAATTATATAAAAATATTCAATCGTTAATTTAGAAGATAATGTTAATATTTATACAGTTTTCGATACATGTTGTCAACGGGGATTGGGAAAACATGAAGTTAAGTAACGTTGTGATACTTTTACACTTCTCGGCGGCCTACAGAAAGATGTGATCTCGTTCGCATCATAAGCGGTGCGCGTGAACAGCTGATTCGAGCATTAAACCCTAGAGTGCTCCGCGCCTAACTTAGGATTTTTGTCGTAAGTTAGGTGTTTGTATAATCTTATATAGATAATGAGCATTTATCTGTCGTATTTAAGACTTTATGACGTACCAAAGTTCAACACCATCTCAACCACCACCAGCACATTGCTCTACATGTATCCAGCCATGTACATACCCATGCTGCCACAGTGTGGTTGCAATTTTATACAGACGGGCACGCATTTATACATGCGGGAGCATGTGTATGTATTTGTTTGGACACACATGCATGCACGCCAGGGATCTATTTGCCATATTCGAAAATGTTAAGCAGGACTTATATGCTGAACAATCAGGTTTAGAAGATGAGGATGGTGAAGTGACAAAAAAACCCAATGGTGTAGGCAATGCGGTTATTTCCGTATATGCTGATGCTTTAGTTACAAACTGCACTGCCACAATGCTCCAGTGGAGAAGATTACTGCACTCTACACTCATTAGAATAATTAGTCGGGAAACTAAAGATTTTATTACCGAGGGGTACGCATATGATCGATGAAGCAGTTGTCTCAGCTTTTCGCAAAAGAGAGTTTCTGGTCATGGGGTACATAAGCAACAATCTAGATGCTGTTGTTGTTGATGATGATGATGATGATGATTCCGATGGTGATGATGATGGATCCGATGCATAATGTATCAGTCTACCCATCAGTACATGGATCTCCAGAACACCGACTATTTGTTTAGGTTAGTAACAGAAACTATATGTTTTATCCAATGTAATATTTTCTTCAATGTAAAAAATATGGATACAAATAAAACATCGGTTCTTTATGTGTGTGTTGGTTTGATGTCTGTAGCTATATAACCAGCCTGGTCTCCCACATCCATCGATATGCGAATCAGAGTGGGTAGTGTTGCTGTCGGTGGTGGCGCTCTCACAAATTCCAGCTGCAATGTCTAGACAAATGGAGAGCCAGCAGATCCACTCATTCTAATGATAAATTAAAAAGAAAATAGGCTTGGTCTGCAAATGGACATTTTCTATGAGAAAATTGAAATTTTAAGAAATTCGAGGGTTAAATGGTAAGAGACCACCAGTCTATAGTGTCCATGTAATGGTGTAGCATGAGGTGGTCGCTTAGTGTAGGTTTGACTGAATTATATTGTAATAACATGGCTATAACGGCTCACTATTGTGTAACCCAAAGGATATTTATATGGAAATTTGACTGGTGTTTGTGGTGGTGGGAGGTATATCTGTTGGTGTTTGCTGGCGCGCATTATTTTTAAAGACTAGTTGTAAACAGGGTGTTTCAGAACAGAACGCAAGGGAGCTGCCAATCCATGATCCGCGGCTACAGGAGGGAAGGTGAGTTGTCAAAACAGGTCAAAACAGAGGCGGCAATAGGAGGCTGACTGCTATAGACTGTTTTAATTGGTGGTAGCCACGGATCGTCGATCAGCGACTATAGCATGGAGGTGGGTTGTCAGAACAGAGGCGATATACATATATATATATATATATATATATATATATATATATATATATATATATATATATATATATATATATATATATTGGATGCGATGTGTTTTACAACGTAGGACCCATCACAACAACACCCCCACCGGCCCCCCATCAGGCATTTGCTGAGTTTAGACAATTCCAGGCAAGTACAAAACTTTCATTTAGACCTACAACATCATAAGTTTATTCACGCCAGGAAAGTACAGAACTTCCACTACAAATCCACCATTAGCAAAGGTTTACTCATAATATTCCGAGCCATGGATACATATAATCACAATAAGTTCACAGATGAGGTCCGGCCAGTGGCCAATTACGATGTAGGGCTCACCATGATCCCCGCACTATGTGCTAGTGAGCCACCCATTCCAGCACCATACAGGAAGCCTAAAGTAGAGACACGCTTGCACCCATAAGGAAGCCCAAAGCAGAGACATACCTGCACAAGAAACTCACAGATGAGAAGGTGTATTACAATGTGGAGACACAACTGCGCAAGATGCACTTCGACTGCCTCATTGATGAAATTACTCTAAAATAAAAACTCTAGCAACACATTTATTCGATATCATCATTCGATAGCATCATCCATATTGGATACTGTGGATCGTTAACAGATGATATAAATACTGTCTTAGTTATGTCATTACCATTGCGGTCAGTGGATGGTATCTAACCCCTAACTCAGTGCCTGGTGGGGGTTTTTTGGTGAGTAAATCGTCTACTACTATTGGGAATGATAGGTTAGGAGAAGCCCTCCAGAAATCAAGTGATTTATTTGCATAGTCGCCCAGGTCATGTAATGATCTTGCCACTTTTTTGCAACCATGCCGTACGGCCTACACCATACATGTAACTCTATAGTTCTTCAGGGTACCCCTTGATTGAGGTTCAGATTCAGTTAGCTTGAGTACCTATGTAGTTCATTTTTCTAATCGGGCATCACCTTGTGGTAGGCCACATGCTCATCTATAATTCCGTATTAGAGAAATGACTTCCTAAGTATATCTGCAATATATTTTATGAGCTATTTTATGAGACATCTTATGAAACATTTTATGAAACAACATAGCCACAATATGTCTATCCTCTGAGTTGAAGATATTATTTCCGCTTTTCAAAAAGCTGAACAATCAGGTCTTCATGTTTTACAAATCGACTGGGCCCATATTCGAGCTGGGAAACATAATGTTAAGTATGCGAGTGTCGTGATAGATGGACATCGTTATCCATTACATTACCGTTTTGAGGGAGAGAAGCATGTAGGCCACTTAAAAGCATCCCATGGTCAGAATTCCTCTCCTCAACTTCAAGTTCAGAAATATCCAACCTTAGAGTATGAAGGGGTTGCCAAGCCCGATGAGAAAACCAGTAATCTATACACATTGTTTAACTATATAAACAAAGATATCTCCGATGAGGTCCATCGGATGATCCATGAAAAATGTATTGGAATCATCAACACATCAATTACAATGCCTAGCTTGAGAGTAGTCAACATGACTCAGGATTGAATCTCGGATAATGCATTCATGAATGGTGGGGCACTGCTAGGTAACCCTATGGTCTGCGTACAGCATAAATTCGATGAAGCTGGAAAGCCTATCGGTAAATACTATGATAAATCCAACAATAACGAGGAGATATCAGTGACTGATGAGAATATACACCTAGTCTGCACGTCCGGGTCGATACACGACGGGATTATTGAAGGTTCCGCAGTTGTACTTTCAAGTATGGGAATCAGTTTACCAATGAAAATTCTGGTTGACATCATTGAATATTCTCCTAAAAGAAAAGCCTACGACATAGCTGACTTTACTAACTCCTCGCCACAGAGATAAATTCATTCAGCCCAGTCCCAGTCCTCTTCACACTTAAATTTATTCAAAATATTATTCATTCCAAATGTCCATTTGCAGACATAGAGAAGACTATTTTTAAAAAATGTATCAAGGGAATGCCTGGCTCGGTTATCACTTGGTGGTGGCTCCTATTCGGAAACTCCTATTTTTATAACTACTTAGTTTTTTATGATTTATTATTTTATAAGCCAAGCGCTTACAGCTATCTAATTTGTTTGTCAAGATATAGATAGGATACAAAAAAACTATAAGACTCCCAGACCCCACATGTTCAGGAGAACCCCCGCATTATCACCTGCTGACCAGCCTCACTCTCTCCCTCTCTTCTTTCTTTTATGTGGTTTTTATGTAGGCTTGTGCCTTGACCCCGCACTGGGGTGGGGTGGGGGTTCCCTCGTTGCTCCTACCCTTTTTTCTGTCATTGCACCCCTACACTAGTGCGTACCATTTGAATTTGTTTTGAACTGTGTACCATCTAGCTGAGGTCTTTTGAGAGATTTGAACCATGGGTTTTTATTATAATTCAGCAATGTTATGAACTGAGCCTTCGGGGAACGGATAACTAGCCTACAAATAATGATATTTATATTTTATGAATTGTTGTGCAATAATAGCAAACAGATCAATCAGACTGATAACGCACTGATGACTACATTTTGAAATCATTGACAACAGTCTACAGCAACACACTGATATCCACATTTTGAAATTATTGACAATGGTCTATAATATGTATATATGTATATATGTATGCTTGCGTTACTGATGGCAATCTGTAGGTAGATATTCCTCTGCTCTGTGAAACTGGTGCGAATTCGTGAATAATGCATGTATGGTCGAAATAGCTAATGCAGTGTTTTGTTTATATGCCGAATTACACTTAAAAATCGCCGGTTCAAATCTCGCTATGTATTATTAGTGAAATATTACTCTCAATCACATAAAAATTACACACACTACAGTTCTTACAAAATTAATACTATCATCATAAAACACCTACAAACGATAATACTGTTACAAAAGTTTTAAACCTAGCCAATATGTGTACAGATTTTTTCCTTAGGACATTCATATCATAGATAACACATAATAGGTTATCATCTAAATATAGGTCATTTTTTTTATTAATGCATACATAGGCGAGATGGCCAATGCGTTGTATTATATGGCGAATTACACTTAAAATTGCCTGTTCAAATCTCGCTATGTATAATTAGTAAATGTTATTGAGAGTAAGAGTATTGCCAGCTAGTAGAGCACGTTGATGATGATTGATGATGATATGGTGATGATATGATGATGATGATGATGATGATGCAGTTGATGATGATGATGAAGTTGATGATGAAGTTGATGAAGATGATGAAGTTGATGATGAAGTTGATGGACGAAGTTGAAGTTGATGATGAGGTTGATGAAGATGGTGAAGTTGATGATGAGGTTGATGTAGATGATGAAGTTGATCATGAATTTGATGAGCTTCTTGAGGAACTTCATGAGCTTCTTGAGGAACTTCATGAGCTTCTTGTGGAACCTCATCAGAAGCTTGAGGATGTTTCTGAAACTCTATCCACTGAGGATCAGATGCCCCGGCTCTCTTCTTCTGAAACTTCTCATGGAAGACCCACTTCGTCCATGCTTTCCTATCATTTGCCTAGAGAACAGGTTTGATGAGGTAGTCCTGATAGTTCTCAGCCGGGAAATTTAGAAAGTCCTTCAGATTACTCTCTAACTGCTTCCTACCTCTTTCATTGACGATGTGCTCAATGGCCTCCTTATGGCCGGCGGCCAACTCCTCCTCTCTACCTTCGGTGTGGCCAGTGGCATGCCCAGACACATGGCCCTCACTCACAGCTGTACTGATCTCCTCTTGGAAGTAATTTGTGGCTCCAGTCTGTAGTCTGTCCAGCATCTGGTGTTCATCATTAGTGTGGCAGTTGAATACGCCAGCCCACTTCCCTATCGTTAGATCTTTGGGATCAACCCTAGTCTTCTGGAGAGCTAGAATTGCAGGACTCTTGGTCAATTTGAAGGGTAGGTTGAGTGACCTGCCCTGGGCACTGTCACACTTCCGGTAGAGCATCAATAATTCATGTGTACTACGGGCCGGTGTGGCCTCCTCTATGGCAGTCAATATCTCCGCAGCAGACATAGGTGGGACCTTGGCTCACTCGTAGATAATGTTGACGTCAGGAAGTAGTGCATATTTTAGATAACCTATCGGCTAATTAAAAAAGTGATAACAATACTCCACAGCCATTAATTAATTGTGTCACTATGGCTTTGACCGTTTGCGCTAAGTAAGGCTGGTTTTCTGGTACGAGATTTTAACCCACCTGGCTATCTGTCTTGCTGTGACTTGCGTGGGACACACATTTCTATGTTTTTGAGCAAAACTGATTATTACTCACACCGCCAGAGACTGGTGTCGGTCTTGCAGTTGGTGCCATTTGTCTGTGTGCACGTGCATAGGTCAATGGGTCACTTAGTGCATCGCGAAATACAGATTTTTTAGCAATAAATCCAGAACGCGAGTAGGTAGAATCACCAAATTCGGCACATGCATTGATATTAGAGTGTTTTAGTTTGGAGGCAAAAGGTAAGGGATTGAGGTCACATGGACACTTAGTTTATACATGAATACAGATTTTCGTCAATAGCTCTCTACAGTGCAAAGAAGATCGAATGACCAAATTGGTAACATACATTCATCCTTTGGTTGGCTAGAGGAAAAACTTTGTTTCAGATCAATACTTCGAATATCTAGGTCACGTGGTCACTAAGTGCATCCCAAATATACACATTTTAAGCCATAAATCGAGAATGCAAGTGTGTAGAATCGCCGAATTTGGCCGACCATTTCGTATTATAGGTTTATTTGTTTCAGGCCACAAGGGTCACAAAGTACAAACTGAAATACGCGTTTTTGGCCATATCTCTGGAAGGTCAGACGGTCGAATAACCTTTCATATTGTGACAACCTATGGTTGCTTTGAGTTTTTGTGTCAACGGATCAACTATCTAGGTCATGGGGTTCACTAAGTGCATTATAAGACAGAGCGCAAAGGTGTGAGTCAGCATCTCTATAGCTCACAACTGTGCTCCTGCCACAAGAGGAATCTAGGATGATGATGAAGGTGGTGTTACTATTGCCACGTGGCTAGCCAGCCGCTCATGGTTTTAAGAAAATCGAGAGATGATCGAGTATTTTCAAATGTGTGCAGATGATCGAGCGGATAGCCATGCACATGGGAAGGTTACATAGTAAAATAACTATACCAATTTAGTGGGGCGGCTATGTGTACAAAATGCTAAGAGTGTGCCATTATGGAAGTCTGCCAAAATTGGCATATATGTTTGTCTATATATGTATATATGTCATTGCCGCGATAAATTTACAAAAAAATAGTCTTCTCTTGACATGCAAATGGACTTTCAATAATGACATATTCCTCAAGACCACTATAGAGACCGTTATGGCCTGCTTGGCCTTTAATGAGTTGAGCAAAGGCTAATAATAATAATAATAATAATAATAATAATAATAATAATAATAATAATAATAAATAATAATAATAATAATAATAATAATAAAAATAATAATAATAATAATAATAATAATAATAATAATCGTTATTTATTGAGGGTAACACTTCAAGTACACGGCCTGATCTGGCAAAGGCCCTCATTAACATATATATATAATTTCGTTTTTAAGACAATATGTACAAATTTATACATCTACACTAGAAAAACCCCGCATTAATTCATTAAAAAAGGAGGGGGAGCCACATAGGCGCCAAGTTAAAACCTGTTAACCTTTGATGCGAAATATAGTCATTATTTTTTTGGTGCACCACTGGCATAAACTTCCCTGAAAAGCTAAACTATGGATTTTTTTTACCCCGGTTATCCAAAGTAGCTAGATTTAAAAAAAACCGGTTTGAGCTCATTGCGCCACAAAAATGATGAAAATTATGCTTGATAACTGGATCCTTACTGGCTCAAGTATTGTTTCATATCTGGCGTCTTGATCCAGTACCTAAGGAAGAGCTTGGATCACCAATATTCCCACTTTTGGATAAACAATCCAAAAATGTTCTACAGTTGGATGTAATTTGAAGCATAGCATAGCCAATCATGCATTAATAATCTAACAATTGGATTAACAATACAGGAATTCACATTTCCAGAGTAGCCATCCATCATCTGACCTTGCATGCCGTCATAATCAGTTCAGCGCGTGTATGATGACGTCACAATCATTACGTCACAAAGGGTTCCATATAGATCATCACCAAATCTCAAATACTCCGACACGTTGTATGAATTGTATGTGTTTGTAATTCTTTGCTATTTAATAAACATGCTGTTGAATATTTTGAAACTAATCTCACTGGGCGCTGTTGCTGCCTAAGGCAACAGCGCCCAGTCAAATTAGTTCCAAAATATTCAACAGCTTACCTGTGTAGTTTTTTGGAAATTGATACTCAGGGTGCTCAGAGATCGATCGATCCCAACATGAATGATGTGTACCAGCACAGATGGCAGAAATGGATCACTAATCAAATCAATGTATGTGATTCTGGATCAATGAGTCAGGTCATAGGTTATATAACAGGTAATACTAAACACTGCCATATACTGCCTATATTGACCAGGCATGCTACAAATAATTCCTGGAAGGCGTAATAGTGACAGGGGCATATTAAAGATATTGGCCTAATAATTCTTTACTGGTAACTGTTTCTGTAAGTAAATACACCCAATCCAATAATCCCAATAGTTGGCATGAGTAGACGTTATAGGACAAGTCCAACAACAAGATTCAAAACTTGTACCAGGAATAATTTTATTAATTTTAATTAGTTTACACACATAAATGATAAAGCACATTTGTGTGAGAAAGTTTGTCAAAATAAAGAAGATATCATCTATCTAATCTGTTATACATTCACAGGCAATTGCACCTACCACAACTTTAAATGTACGCATTTTAAGGACTGGGTGCAGAAAATCATAACACACAATGTTTAATGTAATTACACTTTCATCAATAAAATCTGTATACATCATATTTTCATTAGGTTTACCATTTAGAAGTTTAAAACATAATCATAATTACTAGCCGTTGGGACCACTGAATGAAAAGCAAATAGATTAACCATATTATATATAGTCTAAATCAAATAATAAAAACATTAAAAAAAATTTAAATTATATTGATGATGCTGAATGGAGAGAATTATCGGATATATCTGTAAAGTCTGAATGAGATAGTATAAGCTCTTAATAAATTAAATGTTTATTTAACAACTTTAACATTTACCTAATTCTAGGCTTAAACCTTAGCAAACTGATGTCAAAATGTACAAATTTTAAATTAATTTAAAAGATGAACTGGTGTTCATTTTACAACAAATTTGGTGGAAGATGTTGCTGTGAGAGACAGCAACATTATTCACCAATATTTTTGAAAAATGTACACCGGATTCTTTCCTATTGACAGAGTAAAAGATAGAATATTGACATGTTAGAGTGGTGAGGGCTAAACAGTAAATATATATATATATATATATATATATATATATATATATATATATATATATAAATTGCAGAGAAGCAGAAAAATTATGGAAACGTTTGAAAATCATAGGTTAAAGATGATGAAGCATGGATACAATGCTTCAATGATGGTACAATGTATATAACATATCGGTAAGCTTATGATCATGTCGATAGTCACTTACAGGACTGGCGGTATGATCAGCGAACGAAAAGAAGAAGAAGACATATCGGTATGTGTAAAGTCTGAATATGATTGGATAAGCCCTTGATGAAATAAAATATATGTATTATAAAACTGTAATATTTAACTAATTCTAGGCTTGAGCAGTATATAAATTACACCAAAAATTACTATGCCCAGAATAAGTAAAAAATATGGAAAAAATTAATAAATCATATGAAAAATGTTACAGACTGGATGCAATGACGCATTGATGGTATAGAACAAATCTGTAAAGTCTTAATGAGGTCAGATGAGACCTTGAAATAAATGTCCATTGAAGATCTGACTGTCTGTAACATTTCCTCATTCTTGTGGGAGAATCGGGCGAGATATTGATCGCTATGTGTCAAGCTTTCCTCTGCTTCACAATGGACTCTACAATAAACAGTTAGTTTTTAACCTATTAGTGGTCGAATTTGGTCAAGAAAATGAAATTATTTTCTAATTAAATGTCCACTTTCACGCAGACAGCCATTTTCGAAAATTTACCGCAAATGACTGGCTCGGTTATTGCACCAGTCATTCCAGTGGTATATTTGCAAAAATAGTCGTATCTTCGCCTGCAAATAGACATTCCACGAAGACTGCTCCAAAGGCTGATCTTAGCCGGCTTGACCATTAAAGGATTAAATGCACTGCCTCTTTATTTGTACAAGGTTTCACACATAAATGTGCTTCATCAATCATCATGTGAAACATATAACACGCTCACCTTTCTCATATTCCAATCATGTTATTATGCACAGAATAATGTGACTGGACAATAGTCTTTAAGTAAATATTGACCCAATACAACAACATGAGGGGATATCCATAGTCATTGTAGGGCACATTTGTGTGGGAAAGCTTGTGAAAATAAATAAGATACCATCTATCAAACCTGTCAGTTCTTTGGAATTTTGTTTCCTGCGTGTGTTATTCTCGGAGATGTTTTTGTCTACTCGAGTGTCAACTCGAATATGGAGGAAGCGGGAGACTTTTACAGTGTGGAATTCTAGGAGTGTTCTGTTGGAAGCAAGCGAGTGACGTGGTATTCTAGCGATTCCATGGGATTAGAAGTGCTTATTCTGTTCTTTCTTCTTCTTTTCGATCGCTGGTATCACACTTGGAGAGCCGTTCTCAAGATGAAATCTGTGGTTTTCTGCAGTTCTTCCACTGGCCCATGCAGCTTTTCAAGAAAGGAATGTTGACAAAGGCCAGATCTCTTCTCTCAGCAGCTGATACGTACTGCAACATTGAAGTATGTGCTCTGTGGTCTGTTCTGCTTCTCCACAAGGACAAGCGGGCGATGTCGTAAGGTGGAACTGCCTGTACATGTGTTGGTTTAGTCTGTTATGTCCAGTTCTGAGACGAAAAATGGTCACTTGCTCTGACCTCGAGAGATGATGGTAGGCATCTTCTGATTGAGGTGTTCTATAGAGCGACTTGGTGATAGTCTTCATCTCTGTATGCGTAACCATGTTTTCTGTCTGATTCTCTTCTGCACCCACCTTTGCCATCTTGTCTGCTTCCTCATTTCCTTGGACTCCACAGTGTGAGGGGATCCACTGCAATGCTATCCGAAAGCATTTGATGGTTTGTAGTGCTTCTTCAACTTGTGGTAGCTTACCTTTGGTGATAGCCTCAAGGACGGAGCCAGCATCAGATAAAGACAATCTGTGCAATAGGGTCTGCTGTTCTGCTGATGGTATTAGCTGCATGGACCAGTGCTTCGACTTCAGCTCTGTAGTTTGTGCAGTGTTTGCCTATCGGTATTGCAGCTGATTGATGTTGTCAGGTTGGATACTGTATGTGCAGTCCGGCACCTCCGCTCCTAATTGCATCTTTGGCTGATCCATCTGTGTAGATCCTTATCCATGTCTCCTGAGGGTACATTTCTTCCAGCATGGCTAGGGTCAGGGCCTTCTTGCTCACATCACTGTGTTTATCTTTGGTTGTGAGATGAGGTACTGTGGTGCGAATAGCTATGCTCTCTAGTTTGTTTTCCCAGGGTGGAGGATCAAGGGTGTGGTTTGGGTCTTCTATTTGTGCTGGCAACATTTCTTGGTGTTTCCTTTGAAGTGCTTTTGTCTCTTTCACAAAACTTGGTCTTTTAAGTCTTCCTGATGACAGCTGTGCTTGCCTGATCTTCATCGGGTGGTTGTTGAACGATTTGAACTTTGCAGCTTGGATCAGTGCTTTGCATTCCCTTCCTTTTTGAGTGGGGGGATGCCTGCTGTCTGCTCCATTTTTTCTATTGGTGTTGATCTCATTCCACCAGTGATGATGCGCAGTGCCTGGTTTTGTACTCTGTCGAGGTTCTGTTGATGAGATTTAGCTGCTGTCATCCATGAGCTGGATCCATACTCAAGGTGTGGTCGTACGGCACCTAGGTAGATGGTCTTGAGGATCCTTTCATTGGCACCCCACTTTGTTCCTGCCAGCTTCCTCATGATGTTTAGCTTTCTTCTGGCCTTTGCCTCTGCGTTCTGGATGTGCTCCTTCCATGTTAATCTTCTGTCATAGTTGACTCCCAGGTATGTCTGCTGGTCCTCGTACTCGAGTGGAGTACCGCCCAGTGTCAGATTGCCAACCTTGGTTTTGGTGGACAGTGCTTATTCTGTTTATTCAGCGTGCGTGTAAATGTTTGAGCATTGGCCATTAGGAACTGTAGATAATATATATTTGTGGACGTAACTATGTAACGTATGACAGCGGATTGAGATGGAAGAAGACGCGGACACGAATCTTCATCGTATGAAGGTATGTTTGTCATTTTTGTGAAGAACAAAACCAGTTATACATTCACAGGCAAATGCACCTACCACAACTTTAACTGTCTCACTGCTGCACGCCACCAGATAACATTTTCAATACTATGAGTATGCTGAATATTTTTAAATCACCCAAAATGACTAAGGCCCAAACAGCATAAAAACATAGAAAAAATCCATATGGAAGAAGTTGCAGACTGGATGCAATGGGTACATAGAACAAATGTGTAGCGATCGGATGAGCCTTTAGTAGCGTTTTAAACGATTTCCTGATAAATTTTGGAAAACCCAAGATGGCAGTTGTAAAAATTTACGAATCAAAATTTTGAATGGAAATTCTGAGACCCTAGGATGCTCCCAGCCAAGTTTACTTAAGATTGGTCAAGTGGTTAATGAGTAGACTTTTAAAGAGGTTCTGTCGACAGAGAGACGATGGAAGACATGCGGATGGTCGCCATGGCATAAGTTCCCTTGACCTTTCAGACCAGGTGAGCTAACAAGAGGGCAAAGGGGCCTGTATCAGTCACCAATACTTAATAAGCAGTCTTTTGTATGATTTTCTCCGAAATCTTTGATTGATCCATGGAAGCCATGCTTTTTTAACGTATCTACTTGCCATGGACACACTTTAATGACTGTACCTAATCATATCTCCCAAATGTTGGCCCAATCCATTGATTAGTTGATGGAGGTTGATTTCGCAAAAGCTGACGCATTCAGCCAATCAAGTTCCCTTGAGAAATCTTGGTTCAGCTGGTGCCCTAGATGATATTGTATGCGTTTGGAATAAATCCCTCCAAGTGCATTTTGCGGTTTCGGAGAATAAGATTTTAAAAGACATTAAAAAAAATCTGCCGATGTCCAAGATGACCGACCAGCTTTGTTTCAGCACGCCTGTATCTTTATGCCCTAACCTTTTTTGTCGAATATACTTGAACTCAGCCAAGTGGTTCTTGAGAAGTCGTTTCGAGAAAAAGTCAGTCGGTCGCCATGGCATAAACTCACTTAGCCAATCTGGCCAAGCTGCTTCCTAAAAGTATAAATAACGATGTATCGAAGTTTAGCTCCAATAGAATTAACCAATCCAAATATAAATGTCTTAACGTTGGAAAAGCAGAGGTCAAATAGCCTTGAATGGCCTTGACGATTGACCTAATAACCTCACTGTATCATCATGGTATATGAAACAATCTGTCTGTTTGGTTCTCTTAAGATTAAGCAATCCTAAAATATAAACAAAAACAAAAACTTAACACGGGAAATACAGACATGACAAATGTTATGTTTTAAAAGCTACGATGGCTTTGACCTAGTGATATCACTATCAGCACCCATGAACAGCAAGTTGCAAGTTCGCCAGTACACAAATCGCCCCATGATATCCCAGGTTTTTCTACACATGATGTAACAGCAAGGCGCTTCACATTAGGCACACTGGCACAGAAAATGTCACCTATACAGGTCTACTGACACAACGTTAATTGTAAACATTTAAATCGGTCGGACAGTGTATGTTTCGTTTTAAAGAAACTATAACTAGGTCGACAATCTTATTTATATCCATCAGTATAGATAGAAAGGAACGACGTAGAAAGAACGATAATTCTTCGGTGAAAATGGTGAAAATGGTACAATTTCTCGCCTTGCGCAAAATGTTCATTTGGATGTAAAATCTAAGTGCATTTTTCCCTAATTATCCCGCCCCCTTACGTGACTGCTACAGTGGCTATAGAAGATATTATTCATTCGTCTGCATACATCAGACTGCAAATGGCCACCGACGTCACTAATTGGATAACGCAAAATGGTTGCAGGAATTAGTTATTTACATGTAAATGGTATTTAACTGGCTGTTTTCAAACCATTCTCATTCATTTTAGGTTTTTTAATGGTGGTTCTACCGTTTTTAACATATGAGGTTATTATTCAACATATGATCATTTCCTGGTCTTTTCTTTTAATGGTATGAATTCTAATGGTACATAAAACGATAGCAAAATAATATTTCAATGTAATTACACGTTGATCAATAAAGTCATTCACTATCTTCTTTATCATATATTTCATATATTTGCATAGAAATAAGATGATCCACATTTATTGATAAGCTTTTATGGAAAATTATGATGTTAACGACAGGCAAACAACTGGCTCGTAAAGTTAGTCTGCATCTTCTGTAACCATCAATCGGCCACATGACCGATATTTGAATATAAAGACTTGCCTAACTTAGCCCGTCATCCTATCCAAATAGGTCATTAGGCTGCTAGAGGACTACTGTATATTATTGTATCCATCCTTTGCCTATATATAACAGGGAAAAATATTTTCAAGTACTGTACCATTCCTTACTGCCATTTTCAAAAACTTTCCAAGGCAAATTTCATATTCAAGCACTTTCAGTGACTGGTGTAGAAATTAAAGTAATTTTCAAATTTGTATATATTCTAATTTGATAACCTCACTGTCATGACTGGAAAGATTGTCAATGTTTATTACTATTTCCATCTATCCATTCATTCAAGTATTTATTGACCCATGTATTCATTCGGATATTCAAAGACTAGATCCATCTATTCATAACAGTGTTAACTTGGTCAACCCCATCTATACAGAGCCTATCAATGATTTTGCGTTAAAAGATGGCAGGTTCTGGTACACTTAACTCATTAAAATAGATGTGCACTTAGATGCACTTAGAAAATCACGATATCGTTTAACAGAAAAGCTCGTGTGATGCTCTATACAGATGATTCCATAGAGAGGCTAACGTTATGTTAATAGTGAGCACAATTTATCTATACACACGCATTTAGCTGAATTAAATGTCTCGCATGTCGCCTGTTTGTTACAGTTGCATTGACCTTTGACCTTGTGACCTCCGTATCATCACACTGCTTCCTAATAGTATAGGCAACCACATAGTCAGGTTTCGTTTCAATAGGCTTGTCTCGCTTTCTGCTTCGCAGACGAGACAAAAAACATGCTTTTAAGCAATATAACACCTTTCAACCACACTCCATTTATGATTAATTCTTGATTACAGTGAACATAAGAAATATTCTGATGATTATTAAAAAATTAATTTGCTTCTAGTCAAGTTATTATCAAAATAATCAACAGATTACCTGATTATTAGTACCTTAATGTTAGTTGCCAGATGTTCTGATAAATAATTTTAAATCAATGCTCACAATATAGTGAATATACTCTGCTTGCCCTTTGCAGATTAAAATACCCACACATCTGGGGAAAGGCAACCGAATCACCGAGCCTGAACCCAGACTCCTAGTGGAATGACACCAGCTGAGAAAAGTGAACCGAGGAACAAAATAATGCATGCGAGCTCAGTGATACATGATACGGAATTAAACTAGCAATACTACAGTCATACAATCAATAGACCTATGCCCATAAATTGTGTAGCAAACTCCTGCACATCTTTCAACAAGGCCGAATGGAAAAGCTATGGGATCCATATCATTGTCAACACATTTAACTTATCATGGTTGAAAACATCCGTAGATCTGTTTTGGGACAATAAATAATGCTCTTAAGAAGAACTGATGATGCCCATTTAATCACACCTTTGAACATTGAATGTGGCATATCCGTAGTATGTATATCTTGCATATAGTTAGCCGCACTCAGATGTTGCCTCTTTGCCATGCGATAGCTGATGTTTTTAAAACTTGCAGAACTACATAAAGACCTGAAGTATGAGTGTTTGGCCTCATATCTCATACATCAAAACCTAACTAGTGGCCCAAATCTCCTAATCTGCTCTGATAAATGGCACATATGTTGTTGCTTTGGTACTATGTTTATATTAAAGCATTCTTTGAACAACCTTACCCCTTTCACCGACAAATACCTGAACAAGTACATTCTTTTATGATATAAAACTTATTCTGTTGATTATCTTGAAATTAATTTGCCTGGAAGCTGTTCCTGCTTAAGGCAGCAACGGATTGCAGCAAAACTAAGTTCAAAATATTCAATAGTTATCCTGAATGGTTGCCTTGAAAATGAGATATGTGGAATTCGTCGGTGAAATGCTTCAATGGAAGTCTACAGTCTCCTCTCAAGTGATTATATCATCTTCTTCAATAACTGGACTAAAGCAAATCACTGTTATTTGAAGGAGTAATAGATAACACTTCAAAGCTGACAAGTCGCAAGTGACTTTACAAATAATGTAAAAAATCTTAGAAATATCCACATCTGAGATGAAGACTGGTGGAGTGAAGCTTCATTGCTACCGACATTATTATGGAAAGCAATGGCCACATAAACATAATCAAAACTATCAATTTTGTCATTTAACTGACTCAGCGAAAAGGCTTTCCTATGAAGAATATAATACTTCAGCAGTTGTTTAATAGTGTATGGTAGGCATACGGCCCTGAGGCATGCACTCAATAACGCTGAAATATGGCAACGGGTCTAGTGAACTCCACATGAAGTTGAATATGTTGCCCTCAGATCTGAATTTTTTACACTCTCAAGTTTGTCACATATGGAAGAATGTCGAGTTGCAGTTCTGTGAACAAAGTACAACCTCACTTGACATAAATAATGATGACATGTCATCAGATGATATCATACAGTGACGACATTTCCTATAAGCAAACCTTACACACTCCTTACAACCTGCAAGCACATGAGCAGCCAATGTGTCAGCAACCACCGCAATAACAACGCCATGAACTGGATAAATCTGATCATTCATCTTTACCCCTACACGTCTTTCAAGCTCATACAAACAGTTGCCAATCAAATTACTTTCATATTATTCAACTTGTGATTGGGAAGTGCTAACCAATCACTGGCCGAATTTCTACATATAGCTACTAGAACAAAGTTTGTACATTTTGAAAACGATGTTTGGCCTCTAAAGTGAACACCATTTATTGTACATACAGTATGAAATGTAATGGAATTTAGAAATTTGACAATTCAATGCTTTAATTGTTAACCATTTAATATTGAACCAAATTTCGATTTCTTTTTCATAGAAAATATCCATTTGCAAACTAAGTGAATACTTGCTTTGAAAATTTCCCACTGGAATGACTGGTTCGATAAGTGAGCCAGTCCTTCCAGTGGTAAAATTCCGAAAATAGTCTTCTCTTGGTCTGTACATGTATGTAAAATGTAAATTGATATTCATCAGACCAAAACAGAATCATTGTTTGTCCACTCCAGGGTTAATAAAAATATGCTTCTCTATTACTCATATTCTGTAACACATGTAATGTTTTTCATGCTTTAAAGTTATCCTGAAGCAATAACATTAGGAAAATAATTGAAAATTTTAGTGACGATCGTCCTCTTCTGAGCTGCCATTTTACTTGATTTTTGTAGCCGCCATTATGTGGGGTTCTATTGTTCTCTGCCACGTGAAGTCCTGTCTAAAACCATTCCTGTAACGCTAATGCTAGTCATTGTACTGTTGGCCTCTGAGGTGAGCAGCTCAACCTGTATAGCATGTACATGTGGATAGTGTATAGTAGTCTGATTCTAAATGTGCATTTACTATTGTAAACGTGAAACGTGCTAAGCGTTTTATAGCAATTTGACTGATAATCCTTGCTGCCGATATCAGCAACAACTTTCCTTCAAATTATTTGCAAAATAATCACCAGAAATTCTACTAGCTAAAGTTTTGAGAACGGTTTGACTGAAAATCGTGGCTGAAACAACTTCCAACCAGATTGTTTACAAAATAATCAGTAGGACTATCATTGTAATAACATATTCTGACGATATTTAGAGCAATTCAATTGACAGTCGTTGCTGACTAAATCAGCAACAAGTTTATCAAATTATTCCCAGAATAATCATTGCCATGTTCTCAATGTGGTTAGCTACCATATGTACGTACAATTCACCTTTTCAGATTACCCACCCATCATATAAACGTCATAATGAACTGCGCGATGTGTACAATGGCATCATAGTGAATGACGTCATGAATGACGTCGTTAAGTACGTCACGAACCCATATTTGAAGACGGTCTATGCGTTGTTGTACAAATTGTTTGCATTTAGTATTTAATAAACATTATGCCATAGGCAGCAACGGCACCCAGTCAAATTGGTTACAAAATATCCAACAGCTTCCCTGTATAGTTTTCAGGAAATTGATAGCTAGGGCATTTGGGGATCGATCAATCCCAACACGGCGAGGTGTGGGTGGAGCTTAGCTAGTGATGGGTGGGGCATAGCTAAAATGGAAAGGTCTGTTCGGTAGGCATATATGTTGTAAATATCAGACGTGAAATATGTTCAAAACTGCTCAGTCAGTAGGTAAGCATGCCACTGCATGACACCTTGTACATGCACTTTGCTTACCTGCTCGCCTATGCAAACATATTTCACTTCTACAAATATGTACTAACTGACGATATTGGCAGCTCGACACTAATTATTCTGAGAAGAATTTGATAATGTTATTGATGCCTTTGTCAACAACGACTGTTGCTACCTTGGTCAGCGACGACTGTCAATCAAATTGCTAGAAACATCTTCAGAATGTGTTACTACATTGAAAATTCTGCTGATTATTTTGAGAACAATTTTGGTTGAAAGTTGATGCAGCAACAATTTTCAGTCAAATCTTTTTCAAAACGTTAGCCAACATTTTCTGCTAATTATTTTCCAAATAATTTGAAGGAAAGTTGTTGCTGCTATCTTCAGCAACAATTATCAGTCAACTTGTTATAAAAATATCTAGGCTAGAGCGTTTTACATCTATCAGAGAAATTACACAATTAAAATCGAACATGTAATTGTAGTTGAGAGACACTGTCGCACCCAGTGATGGCATTGAAGGACAGTATTGATTCATATTGGGTGTTAGAATTCGTGTCTCATGTATTGGAATGTACTACAGATTGTTGGTTGTGCCATCTTTCATGAACAGGTTTTGCATTCCATTTTGTCGTAGTGTGATGGTAAAAGCACAAGAACATCTGCGTCATGCACTGACGCAGTGATTGATTCTATATTGGCACGAATGCAGTGCAGAATCAGGCGCGTCTCTGTTTCCCTATCATTGGTTTAAAGTGTGAAGACATCTAGTGATAGGTCAAAAGATTTCTCTGCTGTAGCTTCTTCATTCCGACTGAAACAAAAATAGTTTTATCCTTAAGGCTCTGCTCAATAAGGTAGTTGGAAAGCACCAAAGCCAGATCTTCCTTGTTTTCCTCAAGTGCCATAAAGTTGGACTAATCAGATACGAGAGGAACTGATCTAATTTCTATTCTAAGCGTGGTGGTGGAAGTCCCTTCTTGCGTTTGAATCCCTCTGTTGCTACTTTGATTGATTCTTTCCTATACCTGTTAAATGTGTTAGCCTATTCACCAAATGCTTTAACATATGTTGGCTTTCCAAAAGCCACCACCAATGCTTGGCCGTCAATCAGCAGACAGCTGGGCTCGATAAGTGAAACAGTTGGTGTACTGGTGGTGTCAGTGCATTTTCTGTTAGTATATTGGCTATCTATAATTTGAATGTAGTGTGCCATTGGTTGTGGCGGGAGACAGTGGCACAAACATAAGTTCATGCTGTAGGAGTACATCTAGGTTAACATCACGCCCTTCCCTGTAGGCTGTTATGAACCTTTGCAAGACGTTTATGTGTTCTTTGATCGTGTTCTACTTGCTTTTCATGTTTTGTACACTAGTGTACAATGAAACAAACGTCAGAGAGTTATTCTTGTAGATGAGAGATTTCAAGTCACATGTTGGGCACTCACTGAAGCCTAACATAGCCGTTTCTTAACAAATATGCCAAGCTGGTCTTAAGCTAAACATTCAGTACCAAGCAATGTTTCGTGGATGTCATGAGTGGCTAAATCGTTGAGCACTATGTTATATAGACTTTTAGCATGATATTGAAAGACACCATGCTGTTTTAGTATTCTGACCGTCTTCTCTTCATCATCATGATATCTGACCTCCCTTCCTTTAGTGGACTCATGTGCGAACACATCGTCTACATCATGCATGGTTAACACTAACATTGCCTTAGTCTGAGATATTATTACAGGCATTCAGCCATTCAGTACTTTGATCTCTGGAAACTTGGTTGAAGCGCCGATCAGCACCTTCGAACAGAAAGTTACCTTGCTAGAACTCATTTAGGACGTCTGGTTGGAGTATCTTGATCTCGGGTAGATAAACCATACCAATTCTGTTGCAATTGTCACATTGGAAGAAGTGCAGTAGCATACGTCTAACTGCATATGGGTGGAGATCCCATGATCCATCCTGCTGTGACCTGGTAAAAAGCAGCGAGACGCTAACCACATGCATTCCCACTAGAATTCTGCATTCGGATCCTCAGCTTTCAGCAATGTAGTAAACGCTACCATGTACTGCTGAAACGTCTCAAATCTTGGTTTGTGTATTATACATGCAATATGTTCACTGTCTAATTTTTTCTTTCCTCAAGGGTGAGCTCTGCTCGTAGCTTCAGATCAACACTACCAAGATGGACATACAGCCGTGGAAGCAATATTTGCCATAGAACCTAAAATATGAGATTATGGACTATTACTGGTTGAGTGGTATTGGCACCAAAAGTTTCACATTCTACCCACAGCTTACGCAGGCCAGAGTCCTTCATATGCCGACCCAATCCACAATGAAAGTTCCTAGCAGTGTGAAAGCCGGCATGGCGGGGGTATTAATACATCCTTGTAGTGAGCAACTGACCATTTGAGTTTCATCAACTTTGGATAAAAAGCCTCCTCCACTGTTAGAACAACATGCTGCTGTTCCCTTGTTTGCGCAACGTGTAATACTCACTGTACCACTGTGTTCAATGTATTAAGTTCGTGCACAGGAACCTGTATTATAGGTAGGTATCGTACTGAAGTTTGCTTTGGATTGGGTGTGCCAGCCAATTCATTATAGGAAGTCCACGTAGTCGTTAGTATTTGAGATAACAAGGCCATTATGAATGTCATATCTCTTGCCTGAGCTTTCATTGTTGATGGACATTCTTCAATTGAATGTGTGAACCATTCAACTGCAATTTGATCTGTGAAAATGAACTCTGCAACTTTCCTGTTAGGTGATGGTATTATGTCAATTATCAGATCTCGGATATGCAATGTTCCTGTCTTTTAGAGGTTGATACCACTAAGTAGACTAGCATTGGGTGGGCCTGTCGGCCACGTTGCTGCTTGAATGGCATGGACAGTTCCTTTTTAATCCATTGTGCTCTCATTAACGTCCCCATTGTCTGTCGCGAGATGAACAAAACGTCAATTGGCCATGTTTCCTGGAATGACAGCACCAGGTTTATAAATTGTTTCCAGTGCTCATTATATTACCAGCCATGTGGAACCAGTTCACCTATTCCTATGAACGTGCCACTTGCTGTTGAGTGCTTCCCATCCCTGCATGACCTGTTTTGGCGTATGAGATTTGTCTCCACTAGCTGTGTGTATCATATCCTATGCAATGATTAGTGTTCTAGTCTGTCAGAGAGACTTAAGATTGCCGTTATCTTCACTAGTTGTACCGTCTTCCAAGAGTCGTATACTCCTAGCAACAAGTTTAGGAACATGTATAAACTGTCAGGAACATACTCTATCACCGTATATTCAAATATAGCAAACCCACCAGGCTCAGCATGTGATAACATATCACGCCGTATGTGCAACATGCAACGTGGATCATGGACAGACATGTATCCGCTTCTTGATATTCGGATGAAGGAATTGTTAATGTGGTGTCGCCATAGATGTTTATGGCCGATACCGGGAGGAAACCTTTCTTACCACATGGAAGTGGCCATTATAGACAGGTTTGATTGTTTTCAAAAGGGTTAACACGTAACATGTTACACTCAATAATATAAAACTATGGTATATTATAATAATCTTGTCATACATAATTGTAGTTCCATTTGGAACTGTCACTAAAATGCACACTTGAATGCAGTGGGAATGAGCAATACTGCATATTGACATGTGATACTCATAAATATGGCAGCCATTTTGGTCTAAGCGTTAGAGGGTTAATACCTCAAAATCGAAGCCGGCATACAGCAGATTTGGATTTTTTGCGTGTTAATACCTCTAGTAAGCATGTATGCCAGCCGTTGAAACGATTTGCCTCCATCGTCAACTATTTCTGAAAACTGGCCTAGTCTAATGGATCCAGATTGTTAGCGGATCCGCGTCCAGGTTCGTTTAGGCCGATCGCGGCCAAGATCTGGACATTCTCTCGCCTGGCAATTGTCAACTTTCTTTGTTGGCTAAAATTTGAGCCAATGCGGTTCTGTAGTTTATGAGGTACAGCTCAGGACACAGACTGCCAGAGTGACCAACTGACCAACTGACCGACTGACAGATTGACAGTCTGACTGACCGACCAACCGACTGACCACAAGACCGACTGACCAACTGACTGACAGCAAGACAGACAGCAAGACAGACAACAAGACAGGCAGCAAGACAGACCAACCGACTGACCGACCGACCAACAGACAGGCAGGAGAGGATACCGACTGAGCGACCAACCGACTGACCGACCGACAGATCGACACACAGACAGACAGACAGACAGACAGACCTGATTGAAGCCCCATTTTCCACTCACTGGTCGAGGGTAATTAGTATTCAGCTAATTGATTGATGCAAGGTCAACGTGATATACGAGGTACAAATTCGATTGCTAAAGGCAACTGGGTTTTCATGCATAGTCGTTTCTGATTCCTGATTCAGTAGCGTGCCATTTTCCAAATGGATGGCCGTTGAAAATAGCGCCGTTACTACGAAACCTTTTTTCAGCACTAAAATCTAATGACCTATGTTGTTGAATAGTTTGAAACTAATTTGTCTGCCTTGGACAGGAACATTTTCAGGACAACTTTTCCGCGCATGCGTCTTCATCTCATAGATTACAAGATTTGATAGGTACAGGACGACTCAAAAATAAATTAATGGGTTTACTAAACAAAAACATAAACATTTTAGTTAGCACCATTCTGTACGTAATGTAAGAAATATTCTGTTAAATATTTTTGACTTAATTTGATTGGAAGTCATTGCTAGTCAGATTTGATTGGAAGTCCTTGCTACCATAGGTAGCAATGGCTTCCAATCAAATTAAGTCAAAACTATTCAACACTACATTTTATTTTGTTTATGTTGTTTCTGGTCTCTACCTGGAGTTGCACTAGAGCAACAACAATCCATCTTATGCTCGCTTGTTTCTTTCATCAACTCAATTACGCTAATGACTCCTATTCTCGAGGGACGAATCCACTGGCGCTGTTTACTCAGCAAAGCAGAATGAGAAACCGAGTACTCGTATTTGCCCTTTCAATCAAATGGTGAAAGCCATTCGCGGGCTCGCGAGATCTCATTCGATACTAAATCGAGACATGTATATCATGGGTAATATGCAGCCATTGGCGTAGTAATTTCCCCGTGAATTGGGTGGGTGGTAGGTGGTGGTGGGGGGGATAAAGAGAATAGAATCTTCAAATGTCACGGAAGCTGTGCTATTCATACCAGACATTGTTATATAATTTAAAACGAAGATGATATATAGCGCATAGCCTTCTGTATAAAGACTATTTAAGCGAAAATTAATTCCTCTAATTGGAGGGTTCCATTTCTATCTATGATCGCCAACTTTTAGTCAAGTCAACACACCCACCTCCCCCTATAACACCCCCCCCCCCCACCCCCACCCCACGCCCGACACCTCCCTCGCCCGACACCTCCCTCGCACCCCCCCCACGTCACCACATCCATGCTTGGCGCGTGTTGGGATCGATTTATATACTTTGAGCACGGAATTCCCAGAAACGAAACAGTAAATTCATCAAAGACATACAATTCGTACATTTGACTGACGTTTCAAACTTCATGACGTAGATACGTAATTCATTATGTATTTTGATTTTGACGTCAGCCTACACATGACGTAATGCGCCATTCCAGTTTTAGCTAAGCCCCGCCCATCTCTAGCTAAGTTCCACCCACACCTCGCACGTGTTGGAAGGGATCGATCCCTGTACTTCCTAAGTATCAATTTACAGAAAACTATACAGGTAAGCTGTTGAAACTAATTTGACTGGGTACTGTTGCTGCCTAAGGCAGTGGCAGCGCCCAGTCAAATTCGTTCCAAAATATTCAACAGCATGTTTAGTAAATAGTAAAGACATATACTTCGTACAGCAACGCTTAGTCCGTCACCAATTATACGTTCTTGACGAACTTAGCTACGTCATTCATGCCATAATTGATTATGACGTCGTCTTACATGTCACGTAGTTGATTATGACCTCATATGACGTCAGATAATGGATGGATAAACTGGAAAGATCAAATGACTCTGACGTCATATACGTGAGCGAGAAATCGGGCCTCGCCTTTCATCTTAAAGTTGAAAACATACGTAAACAGGAAACGTATGAAATGTGCCGAAAAGGTTGCGGACAATGCGTAGATGATGATATCCTATGATCCACTGGATGTGTCGGGTTGATCTTAACCAATCATGTGTCAACAGCGCCTCAAAGCGCTCAAAGTACTACTTGATATCTCAATTAGACATCTTGATGGTCAATATTTTCCAGATATTTTAATTTTAAAAGCAGGGCCGTGTTAAGGGGCCTTTGGGCCCTGTGCTGACGGGGGGGGGGGGGGTGTTGGCGGGCACTCCCCCATCCGGAAAATTGTGAAATATGGATGCTCTCAAATGACTTCTCCTGCATATCTGGGGGTAAATTTTGACCGTTGCTAGACCGGGAATTTTTTCTACGTTCGCTTATTTTCTCCCGAAAAATAGGTAGGATGTGTGAGGGTCAAGGGGTATGTGGTGTTGCATTGTGAATCACAATGATGTTTTACGTGTACTGCTTTAAATATGATGGTGTTGATGGCTTGATATCTTAAAAAAATTAATAACTCGATTTTAAGATAGGCCAGGCAGTCGGGGGCCCCCTTGACACTTGGGGCCCTGGGCACATGCTCCTTCTGCTCATAGGTTAATATGGCCATTTTCAGAAGACTTTTTGTAAATTTACCACTGAATTTTTTCTGCCGCCTTCACCATTAAGGGGATAATGGTAACGAAATGTTTTTGTTTGACCTATATCTCTCTGCAGGTCGAGAGAAGAGTATTTTTGAAAATTTACCACTAGAATAATTGGCTCGCCGGTCATTCTAGTGGTGAATAAAAAACCCAACTCTTTTCTAGGCCTTTCAAATAGGCATATCTGACGACCACTGCAAAGTTGCTTTCGGTTAGTTTGTCCGTTAAAGGGTTAAGTTGACAACAAGGGTTTAAAGGGCTGCTGATATTCTGGGTAAAGTTTCCATTCTTAAAATCCAATCGATGGCTGAAAAAAATAGCTGAAAGATAAAAACATGTAATAGAATGTAAGATGATATGATTAAGACTTTATTCAGTAAAAGAAGTATAGTGAAATTCTGTGAAGTAGAATCCTGATTGAAGAGATATTTAGTAGTGAACTGTTATATCTCTAAACGACGAAGTGTTCACTTCGAGCTCTGATGATCGAATGATTTGAAAAAGTAGTCTTCCTTATATACTAGGCTGAGCTGTCAATCAAAAAAAATCATGCTTGAATTTGATTAGACGAGCGGTGGACGTCCCTAATGATTGGCTAAGGAGAAAAGAGGGGGAAAAGTATGATTATGATCAGGTGTAGATATACCAAGAAACCTCGGTTGTACTTAAAAGTACACTTGTACTCATGAGTACAGAAATGAGTGGGAAAAGTATGATTAATGACACAGAAAACTATAAAAAGAGGGGACAATTTTGACACAACACCTAATTCTACCTCAAAATATCCCAAAGTATTTCGAAGATAATTCAATTTAGTAACTTTTCAATGGACACTTCTTATTTCGCTGGTTGTTCTAATCCTATTGATCTTGGCCATGCGAGATATATTCATGTAATAAAAGTACATGGAGAAAATGTGGTTGATATCAGACAATTTAGCGGAATACAAGGCTATCCTACAAAACGTGGATTATATTTAAATGCAAGTGTTTTAAAAAGTTTTCTGATAAGATTTGTACATTTGAAGAAATCGTTCGTCAAGCGCATAGCAAAGATGAAGAGTAGAAGAGACACACTACACCTATGAACTTGAACCTGGCTGTAAAGTCAGCATCTCCTCGAAATATCCCTGTGTCAATATAAGACGATTTTTTCATCCGCCTACGTCACACGTTGAAAAACCTACTAGACGTGGAATATATTTAACAGATCACGAGTGGGATATTCTTAAGAATAATATTTTGGTGATAGAGTCAGAACTTGAACACCATAATTGAAAACAATGGCACAAAAGATGCTTGACTTACATGAGAACCTTTTATCTGTTAGATCGCTACCGACACCTGGAAATGCAGAACCAAGTATAGCCATATATACGGATGAGAATGTAATGGGGAATCGCCTTCAACCTAGAATAATGATGGATTTAAACCAGTGGAACTCTGTGGTTGACATTCTCTGAGTAGGAAAAATGGTTAATTGTCATTTCATCGAGAATGATTTTCATTTAACTTTAACTGAGACTGAACTTAAAATCACAATAATACCACTTGTGAAAAAACTAAATAAGACTTTTGAGCATACATTCGCATGTAAGTTATTGAATGGCGTTTTAGGAATTAGAATGCCAGTGGATCTTAGTGAGCCTGATGAGTCTGGTGAGCAAATATGGGAAGAAATAATGATTCATGATACAATACTTGGATTGTGGGAGTGTAAGTAATACGTCGGACGAGGTTAATACGCTATTTACTGAGAATGGTAGTGTACAATAGTCTGCCTCTGTTATACGAGACTGTAATTCGGTGAATAGTGTGGGTGATGAACAACCCAACCCATTAAATACAGATTTAGATACCAAGTGCCCTTTATGTAAGGGGAGTGCTCTTTTCGAAAACGGTGAGGGTAATGTGTTCTGGCATTATTGCCCTAGCAAAGAGGAGAAGGAGATTATTTTACGATCCTTTGCAAGTATGCTTTCTGACGAGATTTCAGTTCAGATTCGCAAGAACTGGTATGGTTGCACATATGACAGACCTAGTCAGCGTGAACATACATGTTCTGTGATAACCTATAACTTCAGACCAATCGATTTCATTGAGGGGTATAGTGATATGGCAATAGAAAATTTATCATCAGATGCATTTTCATCTCATTTCATTTTAAATCCAGACTTGTTTAGACAGAAAGATGAACTCTTTAAACGTTGTAAGAGTGATTTGTTGAGTGAAGTTATCGAAGAGACATATAAAATTCGTGGGAGTACCTTATTATTTTCATTTCGTATAGCTAACTGCCTCCATTTTTTGTTATATTACTGTTTATATATATATATATATATATATATATATATATATATATATATATATATATATATATATATATATATATATATATATATATATATATATATATATATATATTGAATATTAATACAAGTATATATCCAACAATTGTCTTTATGATTATTTATTATAAGAAAGAGTTTCAAGCAAGAAGAAGAAGAGGGGTGGTGGAGAGAGAGGGAATAATGACCCAATTTACTCATCCTGCAAATATAATACTTGCTGGTCCAACTCAGTCAGGGAAGACAGAGTTGGTTAAACAACTTATCAATTAAAAAAACATCTCCTATTCTATCCCTGTCCTACCCGAGTAATTTGGTGTTATTGAGCTTGGCAGGACAGTTACATGTCACATCAAAATGATGTTGAATTTCAAGAAAGCTCGAGTAACTCCTACACTCATTGTTATTGATGATTTAATGGAAAGTGTTGATGGACGAGTTACAAAACTTTTTACTAAGCGTTCCCATCATGAAAACTGTAGTGTTATTCATATTGTCCAAAATCTATTTCATAAAGGTCGAGAACATAGGGATATTTCGATTAACTGTCATGATCTCATACTCTTTAAGAACCCACGTGACATATCAAGTATAAGTGTTCTTGCCAGACAGATGTTTCCAGGAAATGGTAATTCTTTACAAGAAGTTTATAAGGACGCAATTGAACAGCCCTTCTCATTTCTACTTATGGACTTGAAACAGAATACCCCAGATACGCTAAGATTAAGAAGCAGCATCTTAACACACGAGACTTGTATTATCTATAGACAGATGAAGAAGAAGAAGAAGAAGAAGAAGAAGGATGGGTAGAAATAATATGATGAAATACAAGGCGATTTTACAAAAAATGGCCAAGTCATCTCCATCTATTAGGAGAATAATGATAAGAAACGCTGATAAAGTATTAATTAAAACCATTTGTGAGTGTTGTCTGAACATGCTACATGGTAACATTAAGCTCTCCAGCAAAAGCCATACAAAATTAGCAAAATACAAGCTGGACTTACATCGTTTAAGTAATAAAAGACTAGGTCTTCAAAAGAAGCGAAGCATTGTACAAAAATTAAGTCTTCTAGGCGCAAATCTTCCATCAATTGGTAAAATCGTTGGACTGGGTTTAAAAAAATGGAGTCAGTACAGAAGATGGCAGTTGTTCGTTATGAGCTACTTGACAGTCTACATACAGAGTCAAAAATAAATCTGATGAATACCAATCCATATATACATAAAGCAGTAGGTTTAGATGATAAAATTAGAAGAATCCTAGCTGGAAATGATATTCAAGTATCAGCAAAGGCTGATCTTTACTCAGAAGCACTTCAAAAATTTAGAATGTTCTATGAACAGTCAGGGGTTGCCATGGGAAATCAATCAGTATCAGTTGATTATTCTACTCCAAATTACAACAGGTTTTCAGGTGTCGATACTGGTGATAGTATAAAAACAGGAATTTCAGATGAGGTCATTCTAGAGTCTTCACGTCTATTATCTAAAAGATCACGTGATAAAGGGGAGCGATCACTTAAATTCCTTCAGAAAACAGGTGGGATTCAAGTTGATAAGAATAACCACGTCTCAATTAATGGGGAATTTTTCCCAGGTAGCAACTTAGTGGATCTCATAGCATGCGTGTCAAACACGGGATATCAACCAAGTACCCATTAACCAAGAAGTTCTACTGATCGAGTGAATAAGGTATTTAATGATTTTTTATGATCTGTAAATGTACCACACCAGGTGATTGGAAATGTGGAAAGTTTGAATGATATTCTAGACCCGAACGTTGGACGTAAAAGTAGAGCTCGAGAAAAACCTTCTCATAGAAAACCAACAAGTCCCTCACCCAGACCACATACAAGACAAGTAAAATCAAAGCAATCCCCTAGAAAGCTTCGATCTAGAACTCGAAAACCTCTATCATGGTTAAGTCTCTAACAAGCTCTACAATACTGGATAGAAATATATCGAGAAAACGTTCTAAGAGATATTATAACACAAAACATCCAGCTAGTTTAGTGGTGCTGGAAGGATATTCAAGTCTTTTAAAGGGGCGATTTCACGTGATCAAATTCAGGAATGGTTATCCAGTCAGAGAGCATACACTCTACACAAATCAGAGAGTGAGATTTGATCATGACAGAATTAAAGTGTCAGTCGTTGATCAGCTCTGGCAAATGGATCTCAGTAACATGGTTTCACACAGTACAGAAAATGACAATACAAGATATTTGCTTTTTGTCATCAATGTTTTTCAAAATTTCTATGGGTTATACCTTTAACTTCGAAGACAGGAAATTCTATTATCATTGGAGTTAAATCGCTACTTATTTCAACCAAAAGACGTCCGAGATCAGTACAAACAGATGAAGGCGGGGAGTTTGTAAACTAAGGTCTTAAATCATATCTAAAAGAAAATGGAATTCACTTCTACACTTCTCAGAATGAGACGCAGCAGTAGTGGAAAGGGTACAGAGAACATTTAAAAATAAGATCTGGCGTTATATCACATATAAAGGAAGTTTACGCTATATTGATGTTTTACCTGATATAGTTAAAGGTTACAATGAATCATATCACAGTAGTATAAAAATGAAACCTATTAATGTCACAAGACGTGCTGAGTTTCAGATATGGCGAAATTTATTTGGAGAAAATAAGTCAAAGAGAAAGAGGAAAACAAAAGTCTTTAAACAAGGAGAGAAAGTTAGAATTTCAGAATTAAAAACACCTTTTAAAAAAGGCTTTCAACCAGCATGGTCTGAAGAAATTTTCCATTTAAAAGAGAGAGTACCTTTAAGGGTTAATAGTTATAAACTAATCGATTACAATAATGACCCGATAATCGGTACATTTTACTCAGAAGAACTTCAAAAAGTTAAAAGTGAAAATGGTGAGAACCCTCTGTACATGATAGAAAGAATTATTAAGACTAAATGAGAGAAGGGGAAGAAACCATATTTTGTCTCGTGGTTGGGATTCCCTAAGATGTTTAACTCTTGGGTGACTGAAGTTCATAATACAAAGTAAAAATGGATGAGAATCAATCTGCAAGAGTTGCTAGACTCTATACCGAAAAAGTACTAAGGGAAGAGATTATGTATATAGCACAGGTGGCGCTAATTTAAATTATCATCATTACATCTATATTAAACCTCAGTTTACATAATGAGGATAAAGGAATTTGGATCTCACTATGTTCAGGGTGTCTGGGATATATTCTACCTGCACCTACTATCAAAGCCATTAAAAGATTCAGCCACGGCGGCTACAACACCATTTTGAAAAAAAATTGAGAGTAGCCATTTCTACATTACACTACCGAGTAATTCATCTATGAATTACTTTCCTGACAACTCAGTTGCCAAGTTTACTACAAAGCTTCCTATGAACTTGGATTTATCAGGTTCATGGGAGGTGGGTTTAGTTGGAATTCAGTACCCAAGATCATGGTTCACCCTTGAAAAGGATGCTTACATAAGATTTACCTCACCAGGTAACAAAACGGGAAGATCTCTTACAGTACGAAGGTTTTTTTACACAATTAAAGAACTCGTTAATCAGCTTAAGCGTGACATAAAAATCCAGCTTAATGAATTTGTTGAAAACATTCAGTTCATGTACAATGAAGAGAAAGGTTTTAAAATTTCTTTAATGATTGGACCTGGATATTCAGTTAAGTTTGATCCCAGATTAGCTCATTTGTTTGGATTCAAGACAAAAGTAATGAATGGTTCAGAACGGAGGGTGTTTTTGGTTATTCTGGAGAATCAACTACTAGAGCATTACTTTTTGTTCATTCTGACATCGTTCAACCAAACATTATTGGTGACACCATAGCATCTCTATTACGGGTCTTATCACTAGTGAAGAAATCTGCTTTAATAGAGCACGAGTTTGTAAATGTACATTATCTTCCTGTTGCCAAAGTATCAATCAACACTATTAAAATCATGCTAACCAATTCGTATAGAAAGCTTATTCCATTTGAGAGTGGTAAATCAATCATAAAACTTCATTTCAGAAAAATTAAAAGTTAGTTTTACTTTAACCGTTGAATCGACAACATCAGAAAAAGAGCAGATAGAATAACGTAACCCAGGCTGTGCAAGGCATACCAGTTTTCGTGGGTGGTCACCATGAACGAGGTCACGGATTAGGTAACATTTCTGGGAGTTTAATATGATCTGATATACCACTGTTAGGAAAGGTGGGAAGAAGTATATGTAAACAGGCATTATCGGCAGGTGTTGGTTTAGCCAGTGATGTATTAGCTGGAAAAGATTTTAAATCTTCTGCTAAGTCAAGAACATTATCAGCTGGAAAAGCCTTAATTCCTGAAACAATTTCAGGGTTACGAAATCGACTAGATGCTGGAAGAGCAGCTAAAAAGACAAAGTCTCGAAGACAGAGCATCAAACCGCTAAAAAGATCGAATAAACACAGACGTGCTAAAAGAGTCAGAAGGAATATAGTAACAGGCACAGTGGATATTTTCTCATAATGGATTCTAGAGCTTGTCTTTGCACAAAATCAGAGCTCGACTTGTTTACTGTTAAACCCGTTTTAGCCACTATGGAACAGGGTTCCTGGCAGCTTTACCAACCAGTGAATACCATTTCAAACTCTAACTGGGCCCCATTAGAGTTCTTTATCTCCGGGAATGCCCAAGATTATTTAGATTTATCGCAGAGTTACCTTACTGTAAAAGTTAGAATACGAAAAGTTGAGGATGGACGTGATTGTGATATTGCTGAGGCGGATCAGGTTGCCCCTGTGAATTTACTACTTCATTAATTATTTTCACAAGTAGATGTCTTTTTAAATGGTCAGCGTATATCAGATGCACATGATACCTATCCATTCAGAGCTTTTATTTGGACGATTTTCTCATACTCGTCTGATGCATTATATTCTCAATTATCTGCAGCTTTATGGGCAAAAGATACGGCAGGTCAGCATGATTCTCTGACACAAGCAAATGTGGGTTTTACTGAATGAAAATAGTAAAACAATTGAATTAGCAGGGAGAATACACTCTGATATATTTATGCAAGATCGTTATATACCTAATGGGGTCTCATTAAGACTCAGAATACAAAGAATTAGTTATGAGTTTGTTCTCATGAATGCTGGGGATAAGGAGTTTAAAGTGGTGATTGATGACGCCACATTATGTGTTAGAAAAGTGAGACCAACACCCGAGTTGTTAACTGCACATGCTGAGGCATTATTGAAGACACCCGCAAAATATCCAATTAAAAGGGTTGTAGTGAAAAGTTTCACAATTCCTGCAACATCAGTATCGTTTAATGCTGATAATACAGTAATTGGACCTCTACCCAGCCGTTGTCATGTCGGGATCGTTAGCAATGCTGCCTATAATGGCGACTATTTAAAAAGCCCATATGCCTTTAATCATAATGACATTTCATACTTTGCTTGTTATTTGAACGACAATCAAGTCTCATCAGAGGCATTAACCCCTGACTTTACTGCCGGAAATTATATACGGTCGTACCTAGCATTATTTGATGGCACTGGATCGTTATTCAGTGAAACTGGACCACTGATTAATGTTACAGAATATGCAAAGGGCTATTGTTTCTTCGGTCAAGACATTACAGCTGACTTAACAGCTGGAGAACATACAAATCCAACTAAACAAGGGAATCTACGCCTACAGTTCAACTTTAAAACAGCATTACCTGAGATTATGAATGTAATTTTATATGATGAATATGATAATCTGATTGAAATAGATTATGCAAGAAATGTAACAATTGATTATTAATTGAAGGGAGATGCTGTACATATCAGATTTACGTTTTTTACTAGCCAAAGACAAAGCTGCAAAAGCAGTGTTTCATGGAGTGTATGCTGAGGATAGAATTCCGAAAAGGGTTAAAAGACCGGGTTTCTTAATCATTAATACTGAAAAACATTCGCGTTCTGGTGAGCACTGGGTTGTCATGTTCTTGCGAGAGAGATCAAGAAAAGTTACAAATAAATTCTTCGACTCATTCGGGCGGCCACCTTGGAAAGAACTTGTAGCAGCTACTGTACATAAGAATTGTCTTTATAATGACAGGATTGTGCAAGACATATTTTCGACAAAATGTGGTGAATTCTGTATATTTTATATTACACATCGCTTGAGAGGTGTTTCATTTAAAACATATTAAAGATGTTAAAAAATATTGAGCTCAATGATGGAATTGTAGCGGAATGTTAAAAAAATCTCTTCAATAAAAAGTAATCATTCTTGTAAAAATATGAATCCGTTTTCTGACTTTTCAATACCTTTCAACATAAGAAAGATAATTCCGCCCGCCCCGTATATCATGACAGAGTTTTCTCCCCTGTATGTAATCCCTGTACCTAACTAATATAACCCGCTAGGTTACAGTGCCCTTGGCGTGTTTAATATCCCTCGTTAAATCAACTCTATCTTAGCGAGCTAAAGTCGCTGTTTCAATGAGAGCTTGACTGGATTAAAGAATCAACTACTCACGCTGGCTATGAGTGAGAACAATAACTGTCTTATATTTCTGCCATACAGTTTCTCTTGCCTATTAAATATCTGACTGGTGAGTTTTTGCAGACGACATATTTTAATGGTTATATCTCTGGACATGTAGAATATTTTGAAAATATTTTGACTAAAAGTTGTTTCTGGGTAAGCCACCAACAACTTTCAATCAAATTGTTTTCAAAATATTCAGTGGGTACAAAGTTATTACCCATTGAAATACTTGTCTGATGGCCTGCAGCAGCGCAATAGTTAAAATCAGTCCAGTTGAGTGGGGAGTGATAGACCAAAAAGTCAAGAGTAATTGATATAACTCTATTACTACTGGCTGTATATAATACTACAATTAGCAGATCTGTTACAGTAATGAAAAGTTTATTAAAGTCAAGATGCTGAAAAATTACTATTATCAGACTAGAAAATTCTCTCTCCTAATAGACATTTTCAGCTAAGCTTTAACAAACTTTAAATTATCAAAGACTCTTTAGCAGGAAAGGGTGTTGAACCTTAAATGGGAAGTGGAATACATCTATTTCCACTTGAAGCAGAGGGATTGGTGGGGGAAAAAACGAACGAAAACTGTACACTTTCATATTAATATTCTTTTTCTGTAAGCAAATTCACTACAGTATATACAATTTCAAACGTTATGGATATTTACATTGAATTACATCTAAGTTAAGAAAAGTGAGTTAGGATATCGTAATGAGAGCGTAATGTTTTGAAATTTAACATCACAAGAAGTGAAACAGTAGTGTATTTAAGTGAAAACAAGGTGACTGAACCTTATTCTTGAGTGAATCTCTAACTCTTTTCAGTCAACATGTTTTCAAAACCCTTTTCATGCTGTATGTATGTAGAGTTTTTTCCCTAGACAGGTCTTAAAAGTGTCCACAATACACTGACTATTAGATAATTTTGAAAACATTTTGACTGAAACTTGTTACGATCTAATTCAGCATGAAGCTGGAGTTAAAATGTTTTAAAAAGACTCTCAAGTCATAGATATTTATTGTAAACACTTCTCAGTAGAGGAATAGTTAACTGTTTGACCACTGAGTTTTTCACAGATGACATATTTCAATGGTTATATCGCCGGACACGCTGAATATTTTGAAAATAATTTAACTGGAGGTTGTTGTTGGGCATTGAAATAATTGTCTGATGGTTTGCGGCTGCGAGACAGTTAAGAGGGTAGATAACCAAATGGAAGTGTTTCGAAATTCCTTCTGAGCACTCGTATCATAAGTAAACTTAAATGTTTTTGTTAACTTCTTGGACAAAATACTATTATTTGGGCCTCGTGCAATTGAGTTCAAATAATCAATAACCGTCTCTAATTCATGATTATCTATTGCCTGACGAATTGTGTCAAAACCTATAAAACTATTTTTAAAGGAGAGCGTTATTCCCTTCATTTTGATTATGACTTTCTCTTCGACGCCATTGGATAATTTCAGTGAATATGATGTTGATCCACTACATACATATTCTGTAATTTTATAATCTCTCGGAACCTCATTTGTGAATTTACCTAGTCTATTGTAGTAAATTAGCTACGTATAAAAGGTTACTCACCCAACAGAGGTCTCGAATCGGCCAGTGGAACCAGCGGCAGATGTGCACGGTTCAAGTTCCAAGGTACGACTGCCGGGCGTCCATAGAAACGGTGGGAATCAGCCAGCCCGGCAGCCGTGAAACACGAACCGCGGAACTGCGGGACACCGCCAGCACCACACTCTCCCCCGTTTATAAAAACATGGTTATTTAATTAAAAATCTTATCTAAAAATCTAATCTTTAAAAATTTACATACCATAAAAACACACAGGCATTGACGCTCAACTGCTAAATGTAGAAGTTGAATTTAACAATTAAAAAAAAAAAAAAATTTCCATAGGTGTTGATCCATCCAGAAAGAATGAGCTGTTAATAATAAAACAGATGGATAGATCAACAGCTGCCGGACGAGGGCCATCGTTACAGATTCTAAAATAGCATAGCATCCTAACTAAAATTAAGGACAGTGGTTTTCCACACCAGCAGAAAACTGACAGAATTGAAGGAATTGCCGAATTGACAAAGAAGTACTAAAAATAATCTCACATGAATTTAGTTGAAGTGTTATCTGAAATTAACTTATGTGAGATCCGTGGAAAACCTACGAATATTGCAAATTTTTTAATTTAGTGAATATTTTCAACCTTAACATTTATGATATACCTCTTATATAATTGAAACTGATCTGAATCCACAAATTTAGGAAATCCGGAAAACCACTATCCCTATCACAATAAAGATATCTGAATGAAGCTAAACGGAACGGATAATACAGCAGAAGAAAGAAACATATGAATTTGCGCTATGACTAACACGCCAATTACTTCACGCATTATGAAATGGTAAGCGCAAGAAATGCATCTGTACGATTTATGCAGTCTTTGCTAAATGCATATTATAAATATGCTGTCATATGCAAGACTTCTGCATTATAGAGTAATGCACATTATAAATATGCCTGAGTTATGCATTATAGAGTAATAATGCATCATTGCATCATTTTAACATGTAATTGCTACACGTTTAATAAATGAAATACCTAGGTATGGCAATATATAATATGTTGGCCTAATATAAAATATCTGAACTGACCTCTGTAGAATTAATATACCTGGGCTATCCTATGAAATATCTGTGCTGACATAATAAAACTACATATAATATATTTGAGCTACCCTATAACATATCTGAGCTGACAAATGTAGAACTGGCATTAAATAGCTAACCTATACAGGATTTCACTATACATAAATGAGTTTGCATCATAACATATGATGCATATACTTATAAAAGCGTGTACATGGAGTTAATCCATATACACATAAACAGAGAGCATTATTATGACCACACGTCATGACGGACAATAAATACAGTTAACAATACAATGCGTATGATTAATGTGTAACAATTTACACATCATTTGACAACGCATATTTGTAATGTGTGATCAAGAAATGAGTAAATATAACCACGCATTACCACGCGCAATTATTCACGCGTCATTTGAAAAACGCGTAATTATAATAACGCGTTCTGTGAGTCATACAGCGATGGACCCCTGTTGGTTTTTGGTATCTCACGGAGTATTATTGCTGGAAAAAGCCACTATGTGCTTATGTGTCCAACTAATTTAGTGTCCCAAAACTTACAAAGAATAGAACATCACGATTTTGCTGTTGCTGAAACTAAAGCTAAGAAGGAAACGGAACATAAGCCAATGATTATAAATGTTTTCCGGACAAGTTGAATGTCTTCAGTGTCATGCAGAATGTTAAAATTTGAAGTCATAATTTCATATCATCTGGATTACAGTAATTCTTTTGATGTTGAATTACTGTTACCATTGTACATTATCACATTACTATTGTAGTACTGTACTACGACCGAAAAGCTAACTGCAGTCCGCAACAATACCATGACCATATGGAATGGTTTCATCCGAATCCTCTTCAAAAATGGAAGCACGGTTATCATCAGATAACCTAAGGCCATTATCGGGGGGTAATAAGTCATCATCATCGCCATGATCTTCAGAGCTTATAGCACGTCTCATTCGCAATATCCAGAGAGGTAAATCACGATCTCTGCACAGCTTTAATCTATCATGGTGAACAACTAGTTCCCGGCGTTGGTTTTTGATACCAAACAGTGCTTCTGACAACTTTTTAAAAATAATAAATGGACCAGCCCAAGGAGGTTGTAGTTTACTGGACTGGCCTATTTTAGTTGCAGAATTAGCAAGATAAACTACATCACCAACATGATAGGCATGCTCATGCAAACGTAGATCATACTCTTTTTTCTGGCGCTTCTGAGCCATTTTAAGGTTATCCCGTGCTATCTCATGAGTTTCATGCAACGTTTGCTGTAACTGTTGGACGAAGTCACTGGCATCTGAAGGGGCATTCTCTGTAGTCGCAGACACAGGGCATTTGCACATTATGTCAATAGGCTGTAGTACTTCTCGACCAAGCATCATCATGTTGGGAGTATACCCCGTCTGCCGTCTTACAGTAGGTCGTATAGCTCCAGCGATGAAAGGAATACACTTGTCCCAATCTTTCTGTCTGTCATGCTCTTGCAGGTAACACCGTATACACTGCAAGACAGTACGGTTTATACGTTCAATCTGTCCATTCGAACATGGTCTATAAGCTGTGGTGCGTGTTTTTGAAATCTCCAGTAGATGGCACAGTTCCTTAAATAGATTGCTCTCAAAGTTACACCCCTGGTCGGTGTGTAAGAAATATGAACAGCCAAATGTGGTGACAAAACGCTCCACATATGTTTTGGCTACCAGTTCTGCCCCTTGTTCAGGGAGCGCATAGCACTCAACACATTTAGTGAACTGATCTATGATCATCAACACATATCTATTTCCCAGTGCAGATGTGATAAAGGGGCCCAAAATGTCCATATGTACCCGTTCCAAGGGAAACCCAGCATGGAACTCGCCCAGAGCAGCTCTAGGTCGGATGGAAGCTTTTTTGCTACAGCTACAAATCCGACAGGATTTCACATTCGCCCCCACATCACGAGAGTATCCGTGCCAGATATACTTAGCCTTCACTCTCTCTCTAATGTCTTCTGCTCACCCATGTGACTGGCAAGCTTGGAATCATGACAATTTTCCAAAACCAGCTTCTGGAGAGACTTTGGGACTACCAGCAGATTCCGTGTGGCATTTGCTTCTACCCAGAGATAGTGCAAAATGCTATCGACAAAAATCAATTGATCACAACGAGCCCACCAAAACTTGACAGCTGGATTAGCTAAATATAGCTCCGCGTCAGAAGGTGTGTGTGACTGCTCAATCCATGATACAACTGTCTTCAGATCAGGATCCTCCAACTGACGCTCCCTTAGATCTTCTGAAGAGAATGCGTCCAACCAGTTTGACCTTGTGATAACCTGGTCTGTTTGGGGGACACCATGCAGCAGTCCATCTGGATCGTCGCTGTCTGTGTCGCTGTCTGATAGGTCATTATTACTCAGTTGAAGGGGCCTTATGGTTTGAAAAGCCAAAGGAATTACATCATCAACATCTTGTTCAAATTGAGACCATTGCTGCTGAAGCTTGGTACAATATTTGCACCCACCACATAGTAACGAACTAAGAGATTGGCCAGCTTTATAACAGTGGCAGGGTGAAAAATCACTTGGAACTCGTGATAGACCATCAGCATTAGAGTGCTGTTTACCAGGCCTGTACTGCATCGTCATATTATATTGGGACAGTTCTTCTAGCCATCTAGCTAGTTGTCCTTCAATGTGCTTGAAACTGAGCAGCCACGTGAGACTGTGATGGTCAGTCCGCACAATAAATGACCGTCCTAGCAAGTACCTACCATGGCCAGCAACTCTTTGCGTGTAACACAATATTTATGCTGAGACGGTGTCAACGTTCGGCTCGCAAAACCAATAAGCACCTCTTTCCCATTCTGAATTTGGGATAACTCTGCACCAATAGCAGCCTTGGAAGCATCAGTATCCAGTATGAAGGTACCATCCGGTGTCGGATAACCTAACACTGCAGGGTTGGCCATAGCACCCTGAAGTGTTTCGAAAGCTACCTGATGCTCGAGAGTCCAGTCATACTCTACTTTGGAACCGGTAAGTGCAGAGAGAGGAGCAGAAATACCAGCAAAACCCTGTATGTGCTCTCGGTGGTAATTCATGAACCCTAGGAAAGATTCCAGCTCTTTCCTGGTCTTAGGAACAGACCAATTAGCGACGCTTTCCATATTGTTTGGCTTAACAGCGATTCCCTTATCACTCACCAACTTACCTAAGAAACAGAGTTCTTTACAGAACAAATTACACTTCTTAGGTTTTAATTTAAGGTTGTGCAACAGGAATCGGGAAAGGACAGCTTTCAAGTTGGTCATATGACTGTCAAAGTCAGTCCCTGTCACTACCACGTCATCTAAATACGCAAGACACTCGCACCAGTTAAGACCTTGCAACACCAGCTGAACAACCCTCTGAAAGGTAGCCGGGCTGTTGCATGTACCAAATGGCATCCGGACAAATTCCAAGAGCCCATATCTTGTGATAAATGCGAGCTTGTGGCGACCCTCTGGGTCAACCTCGACCTGCCAATACCCAACTGCCATATCAAGTGTGCTGATGAACTTAGCACCACCAAGTGCATCCAGACATGTCTCAATGTTTGGTAGGGGCTAAAGGTCTTTGCGAGTTATACTGTTCAGAGCTCAAAAATCGACGCAGTACCTCACGGTAATGTCTTTCTTCCGAACTAATACCGGGGCTGACGACCACTCAGATTTTGACGGAACTATGATACCTTTCTCTAACATTTCCGCAAGGTGTTTCTCTTCCTCATTCTCAAAACCACGAGGAGTTTGTCTAAGTTTAGAACGAACAGGTTGTGCATTACCTGTGTCAACCTTATGTCTTATCCCCTTGAACAAACCCAAATCCAAATCATCTTTTCCAAATGCATCCTGATACTCGATTAACATGGATTTAACTTGCGAAGACTGTGTCTCTGATAAACCCGATGTCGACCTCTCATACAGCTCCTGTAAGAACACAGGGATGTCCACCTCAGTGGCTGTAGAAGTCTGTAAACCATCCTGGTTTATGGGATTACCAGCAAGTTGAAATTCTGTTCTAGGGTCTAAAACCTCCTCAATTTCTGTGACAATACCGAGGTTGTGGTCTTGTTCCAGAGTAATATATTGGGCCGACAGGTTCCTTAACAAAATAGGAATCTGCGAATCTTTGGCAGTGGCCACTGTATGAGGTGTTACCAGACCCTCCAGTTTAGATGAGGGCTGGAGCACAACATCATTCTGTACCTCCCGATCCAGAACACCTGTGGTCTTCATGGCCTCAAAAGGACCAACGACCACTTTCTGCTTCAATGTTACCCGAGCTACTTGGGCTTCCTTCCCATGAGCTCTCAACATTGATGCTTGAACTGGTTCTCCATTAATTGTCAGACACAGTCTAGTCAGATCAATGGTGGCCTTGTGTGCCTTCAAGAAATCCAGGCCTAATATAATCGGATCATTAATATTGGCAAGAAGTGCTGGCCAGTTGAACATCATAGAGCCTAATGCAATTGTGACTGGCTCAACACTTTCCACAGGGATAACATTGTCTCTACCTGCACCTTTCAATGTAATAGACTCCAACCTCTTTAAAGGGTAAGGTAATTTATTTGCAAAGAAATTGCCAATTACTGTCACTTGTGCCACAGTGTCCACCACTGCATCAACGGAAACACCATTTACTTTAATGGGAATGACTAGTGTCATAGGGTCACGATTAAACTCATACATGTGAACATCATATGATCGCACAGGCGAAGATCTCGGTGAAGCAGAAGGTGATGGCGACCGTGTACGCCTCGGCTCTGGACACTCACGGGAAAAATTCCCCTCTAAATTGCAATTAAAGCACTTTCCCTATCTGAGAGGAGGAGAAGGGGAACGCGATGGAACGACCTTCCCTCTTGGAGGAGACCGACCTCGACCGAATTGACCAGATATAAGATTCAAAATCTTAGCCACATCTACCTTCCTATCCGCCATATCCTTCCTAAGTCATTCGACATCTTTCTCCAATTTATCTATCCTGCTTGGAGCCGTTATGCCTCTCAACTGCTCAGGATTATCTGCCTCCATCAAACCAGAAGCATCGTCCGGAAAACGGACCTTTCGAACCTCAGGTCTTCAGGAACCCATGATCAATCTTTGATTATGGATAGCTGCATTGACCATTTGTACAGCCTCCTCCAGGGTGCTCGGATCTTTATCCATAGCTATCAGAGCGGCTCGTTTATGCTCAACACCCCGTAGGAATGCATCAATGGCAATAGTCTCGCCCAAACTCTCTGAGGCATCAGGGTAACCATCTAAAGTGAGCTCCTGAATGATATCTGCAAATTCTTCTAAAGAGTTACCCTCTTGTCGAATATCTTGCATCTTTTTTCTGATGATGTGGGGCAGATCTTTCTTCCCGAATCTCAACTTTAATTTGTCACATAAGCTAAAGTAATCATTCTGGACTTGCACAGTACAGATGCAGTAAAACTTTAAGGCCTTGTCCCTTAAAGCTGAGATGAGCATGTCTAATTTATATGTATCAGACCAACGGTACCTTGAAGCAGTATGCTCAAACTGTATGAAAAATGGTTTCCACTCACATTTTCCATCAAAAGTTGACATTTTAGGTGGAGGAGGACCATCAGAGTAGCTTCTACGACCGGGGGATGACATTCTAGAGTCATTGTACGAAGAGCCATCCCAGTAAGCTCTACGAACTGGTGATGACGTCCTAGTATCATGGTGAGAAACTGATCGCGACTCCCTCTTAGGTTCTCTAGGGGTATATACCCCCCTAGGAGCCAGGTTATCAACTAGGGTATGATCACCCCTTTGTTGACTAGTTGAGTTAAGGAGTGCCTTGTATTTCATACCTTGAGCTAGCAGTTCCATGTTCAGTCTAGCTACTTTCTCTTCCAGGGATTCTTCCCTTGGGTGTGAGTCGACCCCACCAACAGCGCCTTCATCATTGATGTCGAATATGACTTCCCCAGCATGGAGCAATCGTACAAGGATTGTAGCTGTGGCAGGCAGACCAGTAACTGCCTTAATGTCGGCCAGGGTTATGGAACCTCCTCTGGACTCACGAAAACTTACTCTGCCAGCAGCTCGAACTTTACCAATATTATGGAGTGCACTAAGTTCCTCCACGGTTGCAGTGTTAATACACAAAGGTTTCGTCATTATGGGTCACCTGTTGATTTATACCAAGGAAGCGAAATTAATATTCGCTAAAAAAGTAATATCACTTACTGAAATAAGTCGTAAGCGTATGCTCACTGAAAAATATAACTCACTGAGTAGTGATGGTGGTGCAACTCTGGAGAACGTCTAAATGAATCTTCCGAAGCCAAACCAGATTCAGTAGCGTACCTGCATGCAAACCATCCTTCAGAAACTCGAAAGTATAATGATAACGGATGTGTTTACGTGCACTAGATTTTTTATGGAGTATTAACTCTACACTGCATTTGATGGTGTGTACACCAATATCTGCATTAATTTTCTCAATTCTATCATTGAGAAGAGAGAGTTGGTCATGCAGTTGCAGCTCTTGGTCTTTGAAGGAACAGGGATTCAAATGGCGAAGTTGCTCATTATACAGGACCAGAGAATACGCCGGGATATCGATAAATTTCACCGTTTGGCTGTAATGCCTTACTATGTCTATCGCACATTGATAGTGTTGGCAAATGCGGTCTACCGCGAGTTCATCATCGGCCGTCCTTAAATAGACAAAACCGTCGCCTCATTTCTCGGTAAGGTCGCACGTTCCGGCCCAGATATAGAAAACGATACGGTGAAATCTCTGAACGGCGCTGGCTATTTTCGACTGCAAAATATTGACCAAGTCTTGTGTAGTACCACCGCTTTTACACCAATACTCAACAAACCCAGTTTGATCAGCTCTTTTCAAAATGAAACCTTTACTTGTACCCAACAAAATTGCTTTGTGGGTAAAGGACTGATCCAACGAAAACTGGGTGCGAGCCAAAAACGCCTCAGATTTAACTTTTTTAAATGAAGAGAGCGGAGTATTATCTTAAAATAAGGTCAAGAATAATAAGTAATATCACGGTGGTACACGTTCACACTAGTTGTAATAAATATAATAAATAAATAGCCTTGACAATAATTCTTGAATGTTCAGCACATGAAATTGATGAAATTAGACAAGTGTAGATTCGCTCACTACATAGGGAACACTGAAAGCATTCAACTGACATCATGATCAGAAAAATTGCTGGATTTCTTGACTGATCGGAATTGTTACAGTAACAGTTACAGATTGCAATGGGGCTATATCCCTATTCTCGCCCCTCATGAAGTGGTAACTCGCATTTATTTCTTTTATTTAATTATTAATATTACCGCTTTCTTCGTATGGCGAAAAAACCCCACCCCATTATAGCCTTACTTATTAAAATGTTGTAGACGTTGAAAACATAGATAATTTAAAATTGCAGTGTTTTAACCAGATTTTGTGGCAATCCGAAATCCCATAGTAAACCTATGGGAGGGGTTAGAATCAAGACATAGCCTCTAAGCCTGCAATGGTATATAAATATACCACGAACTACGAAGATTTCAAGATAGATATAAAACTTGTAGGACTGACGAGTGCCAAATAATTGGAAAATGTCAAAGCAAATACCACGAAAATAGATCAGAAATTAAAAATGAAGTTAAAATCAACTTAATTTGATTTAAAATGTTTAAAATATAGTCTTACCTACCAGGACATGATAAAAATGTGATCTAATTTTCGCAGTTGTGAAAAGTTCAAAATGGAGGACAATTTGCGCCATTCGAGTAATACTCGAGTAGCCCACGTCCTTCTCGAGAATTAAGCAGCAAAATCGTGAATAGAATTTAGAAATAACTAATAACAATATTTAATTTAGGGCCCAAAGTACTCCTGGCACCATTTGTAGTAACTTAGCTACGTATAAAAGGTTACTCACCCAACAGAGGTCTCGAATCGGCCAGTGGAACCAGCGGCAGATATACACAGTTCAAGTTCCAAGGTACGACTGCCGGGCGTCCGTAGAAATGGCGGGAATCAGCCAGCCCGGCAGCCATGAAACATGAACCGCGGAACTGCGGGACACCGCCAGCACCACACTATCATGGATAGTAGGAATTATATCTGGGAGAGTTGAATCTTAATAATATATGATTGAATCTGTGTCGTAATACAAGGTCTGTCTCCCTGTTTTTTGAAGATTTTCGTAAAGTAGTAATCGTGCATAACTAGTCACAAAACTAGCCAGAATGACATTAGATTTATTCCCACATGTTTGATAGTCTTCTGACCAGTCATTTTGTACTAGTAATAAATTCTCGCTACACAATGTAACATTCTTTATCTTTTGCGTATGGTCAAACAATAATCTATTTAGAACACTAGGATTTGTAATGTACTCGCATTTACCGAAACTTCTCAGGGCAAAATAACCCCAAAATGTGTTTAAAATAAGTTTTCCCAGGGATTAGACTTAACTTCCATCTTTTCGAGTAATATGCCCTCAGCGTTAAAGTATTCCTCAATATACCGGTCTTTATCAGACTCAGTAGTGACGTCATCCGGGAAACCACTAGCCGACTGTTTTATTTTCAAAAATCTCAAAATATATTCGGAAAAAAGACTGTCTGACTTTTCGGAATAATGGCATATCTCATGAAAAATAATAATTTTATATCCTAGCTGGACTGCTTTCTGCACCTCAACACTAGGCCAAGTACCTATCAAACTCCGTTTTGAGTCAGAATGACAACACAGAGTTTGTTGTTGTTTTTCAACACACGTTCTACAGTGTAAATACTAGTTTACCATTACATTTCATTGGTAGACATGGAAGGAAAAGGTTTCTAGGTGGTAGAATTTCACATGTAATTAGACCAAAGTATTCATCTACTTTATCCGTTGATTTAAAATTCTCTGTTATAATCTCAGGTATCCCTATTGGATAAGTGGAAGTTTTACAGATATATGGATAAAGGCTACAAATATCCACATAAGCTATTTTCTCATAAGCGGAAATTTTATGATATAATTTCGTAGCACCTGTTCGACCACCAAACACAGCATCACGCGGTCTTATAGGTGAGAAAAAGTTTATACTCTCAGTGAATTCTTTGATATACAGATCTGATTCTAAAAGTTTATTCTACTCGCAACCCCAAATTTCATGTATAGTATAACCCATTTTTTCCAAGTCACAGCCTCTCAATTGCGTTTTGTAATACGCTTCCTCAAAAGTTAAATTTTCGTTGAAAGGTGTTGTTAATAAGTGCCGCCTTATAGGAAAACACGTAACACATCCATGCATTTCGCAGGCGTGAAATCCAAATAGTTCTGATGTCTCATGACAGAAGCCATCAACATATTTCCCATGGACTTTGACCTCCCGGCCATTTTGACCATGTTTAATGATAATCCCGCGATGATGTGGCTCATATTCAAGCCACCTACAACCCACTATTGAAAACTTTCGAGCCGGTGTGAAACCTAAAGGAGGTATAAAATCATTCAGAAATAACTTTCTCTAAACCTTATTACACAGTGAGGCTAGGGAAATGGAATTCATGAAGAGCAGGACCCCCATCTCTTTAATTAAAATTGAGTTAAATTTAGCACATCCTTTCCGTAATAAATCTACATCCACTGCACAATATTCATACAATGATTTTTGAAAATCTAATTAATTATTTTTAACACTTTCATACCATTTCTCAAAAGTCACTTTAACATCCATAGTCACATTTTCAATACCATATTTCTCAGCCGCTAACATTGGACCTTTATATAATTGGAATTCGTGCGTGTTTACAAGATAGGGGAAGTAGCCTTTCAATGTTGAAATATCGAACATTTTCAAAATATTTCATTAGTCCGTCGGTATGAATGCTATCGACTCTTTAAACTGAATACCATTAACCAAAAAGAAAATTACTTTACGACCATTCATGATTATAGATTCCGGATTAATTTCTGAATTTTTATACAACCACTGTAAAATAAAATGCATGTCAAATGCTTTACCATTGTGAGCAATACAAATATGATCAATATGTCTGAAAATTCTGGTAGTTTTCTTCACATCTCGGTCAAAGTGTTCACTAATTTCTAAAAGCCAATGCATGAAACTATCTAATGCCGAATAGCCACTAAAAACGAATTCACACTTTTCAGGACCACAAGTTAAACATGGTGAAGTAATTTCCTCTCATACAATTTGAACACACTCTATGTGCTACGATGAAATTGACCTCATGAATACCAGAACTCCCATCCATTTCGACATCCCAAAAATATATCTCTGAACTAGGTCATCGGACACTTGCACAGAATCTCCTAGGTGAGCTTCTTTCAAACTCTCAACTTGATTCGTGAAATTTTGCATAAAACATGCATGAGATTATTCCACAAAATCATGGCAATGAACACATTTAATTAACCCACAGTTATGCTCTTTCAAGGCCGGACTTGGTAAAATTTTATAGCATTCCTGACAAGTTTTTCTATGATCACAGACATCTGTTAAATGTCTGTTAAAACATGCTGAATTCGTAAACCAGCAAAAACATTTTTCGCAGAAAAGATATTCCTCAAATTTACGATAATTACTACTACCACAAGAACAGCAAATGTATTTACAATTATGCCTGCGACGTCTAGAAAACATTTTATCACAAACAAAACAGTAGTTACGCGACTCCAATAAAGCTGTTAGATTCCTAATATAAGCGAAATGATTATTAAAAAAATAAATGTTCTGCCTTTTTGCTGAATCGCATCCACCTCTAATATACACGCAGAATTATCTGCCTTGCTGAAAATTGAAATACTGATGTTGTCGGGTAATATATTCTGAAATTGACTGACCTCTTGCAGGCCACATGGGCCTATTTTCACATTGGCTTTATGATGTAAATCAGTAGCCTTTTCCAGCTGATGGTAATTATCTACCAGTCTGTTTAACCCTTTTTAGGGTGTCTAGTATAAGTTCGGAGCTAGGTAATTCTGGATCGAGATAAGCTAATCCTATTACTATTGACCTAGCCAGACAAGTATGATAATAATTTACGACGGAGATCAGACCTTTCTTTATTCTGACTTTTTCTTCCAAATCTCCCAAATAGTCCCTTTTTAAATCACCAAACCCACTGCCTTCAGGTAGAACAACGTGTAAAAAAATAAATATGAAATTTTCATCTAACCTCACACTGGTGTTACTCTGTACTACCCTTGAAAGCTCTTCTAAAATATGCCCACCGGATATGTCATTAACTTTACTGAATTCTAAAAATATGGGTACATTCAAAGCCGGGTGTTCCATTGTGATTCTAATATAATCATGGGGTTGAGCTTTCACTGAAATTAAATTTTTTCTAAAATCGATTGAAAATCGATTCCAAATATGTGTCAATGTCAATTAAATCATGCACTCTGAGGTTCTGAGAGATTCTAACTTCATATTCAGATTCCGTAGTTTTAAATTTACGTGAGTAAAGTGATCTACGTAAATTTATTTTGAAATCGCTATCACCTAATCTAGGTAAGACATTGTTATCATCATTATCACTAGCATTATCATTATCATTATCATTATGATTGGCATTATCATTATCATTACTAACTTGAACCCCAACCCCAATTGATTGCTATTTTCTTCTGATCGGAAATTCACTTCTAAATACATGTTTTCATCATTCGTCTTCATAACATTCCTATTAGTGGGTAAATTGAAAGTGAGTAGCTCATCCAGTAACAGTCGTTCTAAAGCCATGTAATCCGCTTCTGTAAAAAGCTTTCTATTCCCTGCGGAATCCGATGAATCGTAGAAGTTATCCATTGAATTACATGGGGTAGATAATGAATCACCATATTCCGTAAATTGATAAATATTTTCACTACCCATCCCATCTAAATCGTAATCCATGGGCGGGTAAGTGGAGGAAAAGACACACTGTGAGGAAGTAGGTTGCATAGATTGACCGATTGTGGATTCCATTCCGTTATTATCCCCGGATCCTGATCCGAATGAGAGGGGTCGTGAGAGTGATGGAGATTCGTTTGTTGAGGAAGATGGCGAAAGTGGGAGTAATCCATCAGTTGAGAGAGGCAGCGAGAGCGGCCGTAATTCGCCTCCTAAGCGAGATTGCATCCTATTGAGATCCAAGGGTGTCTGAAAAATACAATGATTAAATAAATACGTTATTACAATACTAAATTTTGAAAATTCATTGTTAAATTAGCTGATTCAGTTATCGAAATAGTGAATTTTGAAAATTCAATGATGAATTACTAAATTTACACAATACAATACAATAGAATTATAATTTAATTAATTAATTAATTAATTAATTAATTGTAATGAATAGTATATTATTTCCATTTACTTACTTACAACAGGAAGGGGATTATCAAGAGCCATATGCCCATCCAGAATTTTGTGATACAGGACGTAATCGAAGCTTGGATCATCCTTGACATCATTTTACTTTTCGGCAACAACCAGATCTATTGTTACGAACCCCTGAGTAGCGACATTTGCGAATTTTTCGCTCAGATTAAAAGGTGTTGATGGATCCTTTACAGTAAGATTCAGTGGCGGGTATAACGCCTCAAAGCCTCCCAATATTCCGGAGTTCCATCCCTATTCTTATTATTATTATTACTACATTCACCCACTTCATCATTTCCTACATCCTGTTTTAGAACTGAGGAAGTGTAATACGACTGTATACCATCCGCATCTTCACCCTCATCATCAGAAATTTCGATTGGGAAATCTTGCGATATACCGAACATGACACTATTTCTTAAACTAGAATTCATTTTAAATAGTTTTACTTCAAGAGTGGCCCACCTAGTAAAAACCAGGTTCCTTTTTATACCATCCTTTATGCGACCTTTTTATACCATCCTTTATGCAATCCAAAATGATGCAAATATCTTACCGTCCTATCATAGGAAAAGTACCCGCCCATCAGAAGAAAACATTCTCCAATTTCGGCAGGCAAAATTTTGACACAATGACTGGTAATGAAAAGTAATAATTTATCCTCTTCAAGTGCAAATGTATGACAGAATGACAGAACTATGGTTGAATGTATCATATTTACAAAAACAGCTTTTTAAAAAAATGGAAAATAATACCATGAATATGAAACTGTTGTTAATTAGACATCACCCACCAGTCTTTCATTAGCACTTTCCTGCACCCTTTAATTACCATCTCCCTCCACTCTTTCACTAGCATCACCCTCTCCTCTTTGTTAGCAGCCCCCTCCACTCTTTCGTTAGCACTCCCCTTTTCTTTCCTCTCTTTCTTCTCGTCCTCAGCTCTAGCATTCATTTCCATAGACTTCATCTTTTTGTCATATAGATATCTAAAAACAGGGTGGGGGTCTATGTAGTCTTTTATTTACGATATGACAAAATTCGAGACAGGATAGTATATTTCCGAATGTGGTGCTGTCTTCTGTGAAACATGTTAGAAATATACCCTCGCAGATCTTAAAAAGCTCAAATTCATTCCAGATTCTTGGGATACGATTGACGATTCTTACTAAATCGGTGTTAATATGTTTACTCTCATCGGCGACGATTGGAATTATACTTGGGTTATCATCTGTACAGAGGTGTAATTCAATGGGGTAAGTGGAATTTCATTATTATTATTATTATTATTATTATTATTATTATTAATTAACCCTCCAAGTCTTTATAGATGATAATTTCCACAAAATATTATGCAAAGATATGAAACTTGTATAATCTTTTTAAAAATAATTTGATTGAGAGTTAACATGGAAGAAAGTAATAAGAATTCTCAGTCAAACTCCCCTCAAATATGTAGTAATAGGAACATATCTCTCTCTCTCTCTCTCTCTCTCTCTCTCTCTCTCTCTCTCTCTCTCTCTCTCTCTCTCTCTCTCTCTCTCTCTCTCTCCAACATAGAGAAGGTAATATCTCATTTCAGACTAATGTGTTTATCGCTTGAATATGAACATTAACCAAATCCTTCACTGCCTGAATGTACCTGCGTGCCAAATCCATAGCACGCACCAAAACTGTAACACGCACCAAGACTATAGACCTAATTATATCAAATGACATGTATATCTCGTAAGTGAGGTGAAGTGATGAAAGTTACCGTATCTTTACATCTGAGCAGAGCAACACAAGCCAATACACATGCTGTATGGCTAATAGTGCTCCACCTATAACAGTTTGAGTTGGAAGGGTTTGGGTGAATGCTAGTGTATATATATTAGACAGTATTTCTCTTCTGCTATGTAGCATTATATCATGAGGACCGGCTCTCATGAGTACGATCCGTCAGATAATAATTTCAATGAGTTTACACTTGTAACCTATCGAAATATTCTAAAAACAATTTAACTACAAGACAGTGATAGCTTAACTAGGAATAATTTCTAGTCAAATCATTCTCAAAATATTCAGACAGTTCCGCTATATAGTCCATGGAATATAATATCTGTAAGAACTTAACATCCAGAGAGTTAATACATGATGATCAGATGGTAACCATGAACATCCAATGCGCTCTCAATGAGCGCTGATATACAACACACTCTGTGAGTAAATGATATGCAACACACTCTCAATGAGCAAATGATATGCAACGCGCTCTCTGTGAGCAAGTGGTATGTAACATACTCTCTAAGAGTAAATGATATGCACCACCCTCTCTGTGCGCAGATGGTGTGTAACGCACTCTATGAGCAAATGATATACAGCACATTCTCTATGAGCAGAGTATTTTTAAAATACAATAATTTAAGTGAAAGAACACTTTTAAAGTAGAAGTGTCTGAGTTATAGTTTTCTTAATAACCCATTGATCAGGGTTGCTCTAGCCATTTCTATAGCCATTTCTATATGCGTGTGTGTAAGTGTATTTTTAAGTACAACTGAGTTTTCTTAGTACATCTACACCAGATCACTAATCATACTTTCCCCCCTACTTTCTCCTTAGCCAATCGTTAGGGACGTCTACCGCTCGTCCAATCAAATTCAAGCATGAATGTAGGTCATTTCTCTGAATATAGGCCATATTTCCGTAACAAATCGTTAGGGATGTCTACCGCTCATCCAATCAAATTCAAGCATGATTCTGGGTCATTATTCTTAGCTTTCCCGCTCATTTCTGTACTCATGAGTACAAGTGTACTTTTATGTACAACTGCGGTTTCTTAGTGTATTTACACCGGATCATTAATCATACTTTTCCCCCTGATTTCTCCGTAGCCAATCGTTAGGGACGTCTACCGCTCATCCAATCAAATTCAAGCATGAATGTAGGTCATTTCTCCTTAGCCAATCATAAGGACGTCTACCGCTCGTCCAATCAAATTCAAGCATGATTTTTGATTGACAGCTCAGCCTAGTATATAAGGAGGACTTTACTTTTTCAAATCATTCGATCATCAGAGCTCAGTGTGAACACTTCGTGGTTTAGAGATATAACAGCTCGCTACTGAATATCTCTTCAACCAGGATTCTACTTCACAGAGTTTCACTATACATCTTTTACTGAATAACGTCTTAATTATATCATCTTACATTCTATTACATGTTTTTATCTTTCAGTTATTTTTTTCAGCCATCGATAGAATTTTATGAATGGAAAATTTACCCAGAATATCAGTAAGCTGTAGTTACCAAAAAAATCATCAAACCCCCAAAAACACTAAACAACGCTGACCGGTAGACGTCCAATCTGATTGGTCAAGAGCTCTCTGACATCACACATCATTTACCACGCCCACTTCCATATATGGGCATGGCAAATTTAAAAACAATAAAATAAATTTGCCATGCCCATAAATGGAAGTGGCCGTGGCAAATGATGTGTGACGTCACAGAGCTCTCGACCAATCAGATTGGACGTCTACCGCTTGGCCTTACTACTCACCTTGCGTCAACATTGTTTTCAACGTGTAAACGTTTAACCTCAAGGCGGATCGATTGAAACATATATCAACGGTGCAATTTTGTCATTGTTTAAAGGATAACTGACTTCATCTGCTGATAGCTATTCATGTGATCTAATATGCCTCTCATAAACTATGTAGGTAATTTTAAGCTTGTTATCATGCCGCTAAAGAAAGATATCCAGGCCTTAGTGCCTAAATGTTGGTACATTCATACACCCTATGATGGCTGTCATGATTTACTTTTTAACCAATCAGAAAAACCGTAGTGTGGCTGCCTTGGTATATACGCTGGGTCATATAGTTTGACAATGTGGTGTAAAAGCAAAATTGGCGTGGCAAATGATGTGTGACGTCACAAACTCTCGACCAATCAGATTGGACGTCTACCGCTCGGCCTTACTACTAAGGTGTTGCTGTTGCGTTTTAGCTTTTCGCGCCAAAATCTACCTTTCCAGTTTACCCATCTATCAAATGACGTCATAATCAACTGCATGACGTTGAGGATGACGTCATAATCAATGACGTCAAGAATGACGTAATGCAGTCCCTCACGAACGCATAATTGGTGACGGCCTAAAGCGTTGTTGTACGAATTGTAAATCTTTAAGGCTTTACTATTGAATAAACATGCTGTTGGATATTTCGAAACTAATTTGACTGGCCGCTGTATTTGCCGTTACCACAGCACCCATTCAAATTAGTTTCAAAATAGTCAACAGCTTAACTGTATAGTTTTCTGGAAATTAATAATAAGGGAGATCAGGGATCGATCCATCCCAACACGGGCGAAGTGTGGGCGGAGCTAGCTAGAGGTGGGCGGGCATGACTAAAACTGGATTCCTGCATTAATATGACATCAGATATTTGAGTGACATACCGGATCCCTCCATTGTTTCCGTTTATTCAAGCAATAAAAAACATTTACATTTGCTAATAGGCAACACGTATTGTCACACTGCGCTATTGATCCGTCCAGAACAGTTATAGCAAAACACGCTACCGGGTGGTAGAAGGACGATAACTCTCGTGCGGCACGCCGGGCATCAAGAAACAACGAGTTATCATTCTTGTTAAAATATCCGCGAAAGGACCAAATATGAAAAATAATTTCAAAATTAATAAAAATTCTTTTGTAGATTTTGAAGCTGAACTTATGGCTGTAACTGGTTCCTGTCAAATCAGCTTCAACATACCGGGCATTCAACATCTTGTCTCAATAATACATTGTACTGACCTGATGCATCCCGGATAACGCAGCTTACTGGGCCGATGCTGGGTCGATACCGGGCCGATACTTAGAGTATCGTCCCATAAGCTGCGTTATCAGAGATGTATCTGTCTGATTCGTGGTTCTTATACAGAATAAGGCTTTTAGAATCACTTGTGTAACCGAGGGATCAGCATTTCTCTAAGCTCCGCCCACATTATACGCGTATTTGAATAGCTTTTAACATTCTAACCCCGAATTTCCAACATTCCAATGGACCATTCCATTGTATCTATCGATCATATTACGTCATATGACGTCATAATCAAGAACATGACGTGTAGGATGATGTCATAATCATGACGTCATGAATGACGAATATAGCCGTCTTAAACGCTTAATAGTCCGACACGTTGTACGAATTGTATGTTTTTGTTATTTAATAAACATGCTGTTGAGTATTTTGAAACTAATTTGTCTGGGCGCTGTTGCTGCACCCAGTCAAATTAGTTTCAAAATACTCAACAGCGTACCTGTATAGTTTTCTAGAAATTGATCGTCAGAGAGTTCAGGGATCGATCGATACCAACTCGAGCATGATGTGGGTGGAGCTTAGCTAGAGATGGGAGGGGCATAGCTAAAATTAGAACGGTCCATTACAAGGTAACCGTACAGGCAAGCTGTTGAATGTTCCGAAATAAATTAATTTGACTTGTGGCTGTTTTCTGCTTATTATAAAATTACCTTCAAAATATCCAGGTGAATGTTTATTAAATTGTAAATTTATTAACGAGATACAACTCAGACACTACGTTATGTTAATTGTGACGTGAGCTAACAAGTGACGTATATGAGTATGACGTCAGAAACTTGAGTGACAGATCGGATTCATCCATTACATAGCCTATGAGATGCATGACGTGAGCTAATAAGTGACGTATATGAGTATGACGTCAGATACTTGAGTGACAGATCGGATTTATCCATTACATAGCCTGTGAGATGCATTTGTGTGTTGATATGAAATATACTGCTCCACACAAAGAGATAATAGAGGTATACATTTCTAGCTATGCCCCGCCCATTTCTACCTATGCACCGCCCATTTCTAGCTAAGCTCCACACCGGTCTCCACGTGTTGGGATCGGTTTATATACTTACGAACTATGAATTTTCACACTCCCATTTTAGAGGTAATTATACAGGTAAGCTGTTGCCTATTTTGAAACTAATTCAACTGGGTGTTGCTTCTCCCTACATAAAATTCGCTTCAACTTAAACCTTTTTAATGGTCAAATTGACCAAACACCTCTGTAGTCGTCTTGAGGCATGTTTATTAGCAGGTCAAGAAAAGAGTATTTAAAAAAATTAACACCTGGAATGACTGGCTCGGTTACCGAGCCAGTCATTCCAGTTACACATTTTCAAAAATACTCTTCTCTTGACCTGCAAACGGATACTGGGTCAGCCAAAGCTTGAATTTTCTTTGCCATTACCCCTTTAATGGTCAAGTCGGTCAAAAATTTCAGAGGTAAATTTACAAAAAAAATAGTCTTCAAATATTAAAATTTCTTGAAACGTGTTGACCATTAAAATGCTTAATTGATATAAGTAGTATTTTACCGCGCATGAGAAGACTACTTTCGAAAATTTATCACTGGATTGACTGGCTCGATAACCGCGCCAGTCATTCCAGTGATACATTTTCAAAAATACCCTTCTATAGGTCTGCAAATGGACATTGTCTATGAGAAAATTTAAATTTTTTTGAAAACTTTTAAGGGTTAAATGGTTAAATAGTAAGCCCATCAAAGACATACAATTCGTACACATGACGGAGCTTTCCAGCTTCATGACGGATTATTCTCAGTCAATTAGGGTTGTGACATCATTTAACTTGTAACGTATTTATATTTGAGTGACAGGTCGGCTCCATCTATCGGCCTATATTTATATATTATGGAGCATTCATTCCACATTAAATGCGAATTAAATTCATTTCCTCCAATTGTCTTTCTTATTAGGCCTCCAAGACGTATATATCAAACTTATATGATGCTGATCAAACGCACGCGTCCTCGTCGTCGTCGTCGTCGTCGTTACCGCGAGTCATCATCATCATCATCCTCATCATCATCATCAGAGCACCAGAACCACCACCACCACCACCACCACCACCAAAACCACCACCACCACCACCACCACCACCATCGAACATTATAGATCACCAGCAGCAGCAGCAGCAGCAGCGGCAGCAGCTGCATTGTTCTCCAATACTAGTTAATCTACTATAATTATTAACATCAGAGCGTAATGGAGGTTTATTGGCATCAACCATTTTAAAATCAAAATCCCTGGGTCACTAACTTTTATTACAATTCAGTTGACATGCAAACATATTTTAAGATTAACCGTTACAACTCCTATGTCAAAATTTTTTATTTTTCAAATTAAATTAAAAGATGAACTGGTGTTCATTTTTCAACAAATTTGGTGGAAGATGTTGCTGTCATAGACAGCAACATCATCCACCATAATTGTTGAAAAATGTACACCTGTTTCTCTGCTTTTGACTAAGTAAAAGATAGAATATTGACATCAGAGTGATAAGGGTTAATATAATAGCCGTCTTTAACGAAGTTGGACTGTGATCTCGGCCGGTTCAGATTCTCCATAAGTATAGCGCATAACCACACTGACATAGTACCTCCTACGCGGCCACAGGCCATCTACATGTGTCGTATAGGGGATCTGCCACCTCCCTGAAAAGAATATATATGTACAGTGAAACATGCTTAAATCAAACACTGGATAAACCGAATCTTTCTCAACACCGAACAAAAGTCTAATTCCAGAAATAACTCCTATGTGTTTCTATTAATAGTAACCCTATGTAAACCGAACCAGTGAATTCCGAAAACCGAATATATTTTTATACCAAAATTCAATTTCTTAATAAATGACCCTTGACAAACCAAATTTAGCTTCAGATATTTTCCTGCAATGATGTAAGATTTATTGATTTGAAGTAGTGAGATTTTCTCATAAAAACTATTTCAGTCAAATTAGTTTCAAACATATTTTATGAAATGCTTGATATTTTGAAAAAGAATTTAGCGGTAATCCAAAGATGCCTTATGCACCAATTCACGTGTTGCCTTCAAATTGTTATCAAAATATTCATCAGCTGTATATACTCCTACAAGTCCATTAGAGTAACCCTAATGCCTTTATAGACAAGACATAACACATTTTTGGCAATATGAGAAACATTCTCTTGAAGATATTGACACTAATTTGACTGGTAGCTATTGCTGCCTATGGTAGAAACAGATTCTAGTCAAAGGAGTTTTCAAAATATTCAGCGGTATACCTGTATACGTGTCCTGAAACTGGGACAACGTGATATGATGGGCTAAAGGAATGCAGCGTTTAATAGCTCAGCCGACCAAAAGACGAGTCAGTCATTCCAGTAGCTTCAAAATATTCTAAATAATGTTTATTAAATAAGTTCCTCAAAGGTATGTAATTCGTCATTTTATTGCGATTTCAATAAACCTGTGAAGTTTTAGATAGTGACGTCATATACTTAAGTCACAGATCGGATCCCTGATGGATTCGATCTGTTACTTTAGTATATGACGTCACAATCAAATACTTCAATCGCTCCGTTCTTTACCTTTCCATAGAAGAAATATTTTGTACACCCGAATTATTTTATATCTTTGAGGATAACATCTACCTCCGCTACAATATGGTATGGCCTAATTTGCGGGATTAACTTCGTGTGTTATTTGTCTTTGTTAAAAGAAAAACACAGGCTCTACAGTCATTTTGCTGAATATCCGTTTGTCGCCTAACAGAATAATATTTTTTTGAAAATTTATCAGTGGAATGACTGGTTCTGTAACCGACCCAGCCATTCCAGCCATACATTTTCAAAAACGTTTTTTTTTGTGAACAAATGGTTAATAAATAAATTAAAATAATCTGGATTTTCTTGACCATTAAACGTAAATATTCAAGACATTCTAAAACGACGGCTGTAGTGAAGAATTTACAAAAAAAACTGTTTTCGCTTGGTCTGCAAATTTCAATTTTCCTGAAAAAATCTTGAACATTAAAGAGACCCCAAGACCCCTCCCCCAACCCACCCCCCCCCACCCCCACATCCCCCCAAACCCCTTGTGGAGCCAGGGGACGAGGATGGAGAGCTACTGGCCAACCGAAAGAGAAGACCAAACCCAAAGAGAACCCCAGTATCAACATCATGCGCTGGAACGCAGAAGGGGTTACCAACAAGAAATCAGAGCTCGAACAGTTCCTGTACGAAAACAACATTGATATCTGCTGCATCCAAGAGACACACCTGCAAGAAGGAAAACCATTTAAGATCAGAGGTTACCAGATTTTCCGGTGTGATCGAAGAGGAAGAAAGAAATGCGGGGTGATCACCTTGGTCCTAAACAGCGTGAACGCCAGCCAGATCAAAACCTTTATGGAATAAGCAGAATATATCAAGATCAAGGTAACAACCAGCAACTCTGTGATTGACATTGTCAATTATTACTGCCCTAAGGACAAGAATCTCTCACTTGACACGATCCAGGTCCCTGGCCGCCACTTCCTCATTGCGGGAGACTTTAATAGCCAGTCTCAGAGCTGGGGATACAGAACACTTGATAAACGAGGAGAAGACAAAATGAAAAGGCATTTGACCGTGTGGAATGGGATTTTCTTTTTAATTCTTTGCAATCGTTTGGGTTAGGCTCACACTTTATTAAATGGGTTAAGATTTTATATACGGATATCAAGAGTAGCTATTTAGTGAACAATCAAGACATTGAAGCATGGCAAGATGAAAAGCACCTTTTACTTGTCAACGATCCCACAGATCAGCCTACTTTCTACTCGCACCAGTGGCACTCGACAACAACGCCGGACTTGGCATTTTGTGCAGAAGACATTCACAGAAACCTCAGTAGAGTGGTCGGATCACAGTTAGGAGGAAGCGACCACCGCCCAGTCCTCCTCTCTCTTTCTGGAAGTATTTCGACAACTTCACCTCAACATCCAAGGTGGAACTACAAAAAGGCAAATTGGAGTCTGTTCGGCATTCGTTCCAATGATCTTACCCAAAATATAGCCATAGAAGGGAGAAACATCAACAATGCGGTCAAGGAATTTAATTCAAGTATCCTCAAGGCTGCCAACGAAGCGATTCCTCGAGGGTTCAGGAAAAACTACCGCCCCTACTGGACAACACAACTGCAAGCAGCACATGATAAACTAGACAAGGCAAGAAAAGATGCAGAGGGTAATCCCTGTCATGAAAACTACTTCACACTACAACAAACTAAAGCCAGGTATCTAAAGACCAAGCTGGAGGCCTAAAGAAGAAGCTGGAGGGAAAAGACGGCAGGGTTTAATTTAGAGAGAGACACCACAAAGCTATGGAGACTGACTAAAGCACTGAATGATGAGGGTGTCGAGGGAGAGAAGATTACTCTTGAAGAAGATGGACAAACACTGTCAGGAAAGATGGATGCAGATGCCTTTGCGAAGGCATATGCAAAAGAAAGCAACATTTCTATACCACGAATGCGTCAAAAAGAGGTTAGAAAAGAGCAAAAGGAAAGAACAGACATCAACACTCACGATGCAATGAAAGTTGACATTAGTTTAGCAGAACTGAAGAAGTCTATCCGCCAATTGAAGAAGAAGAAATCTCCCGGGCCAGATGGCATTACGAATGAAACGATCCAACACCTTGGTAATGCATCTCTCCGCAAGTTGCTAGACATCTTTAATCTCAGTTGGACCAATGGAGAGGTTCCTCAGTGCTGGAAGGAAGCCAGAATGACTCCTATTCTGAAAAAAGGGAAGAACAAGACGAAAGTGCTGAGCTACCGTCCTATCAGTCTTACCAGATGCATATGCAAGACCATGGAGCGCATCGTCAACCAGCGGTTGCAGTGGTACCTGGAGTCGGAGAACATTATAGTTTCAGAGCAGGCTGGATTCAGAAGATACAGGAGCACAGAAGATCAAACAACACATCTTGCACAGGTCATAGAGGACACTTTTCAAGCCAGGAAGGTGATGCTAGCTGCCTTTATCGATCTGCAGAAGGCATTTGACAAGGTGTGGAAGGATGGCCTCCTCGTGAAGCTCCGGCGCACAGGCATCTGTGGCAACATGTTCCGATGGATCAAGTCATACGTACACAATCGCAGAGCTAGGGTGCTGGTGGATGGACAATCTGGACAGAATGTATTGCTGAGACAAGGGGTACCACAAGGCGGAGTATTATCACCAACTCTGTTCATACTCTTCATTAATGACATTGTAGCAGAGCTGCCCAATGGGATCCAAGCAGCCCTTTATGCAGATGACCTCGTACTCTGGTGCACCGAGGAGTACACAACGACTGCCAGGTACAGAATGCTGCTCGCCTTGGACAGAATTACAGCTTGGGCCAATCGCTGGTGTATTACCGTCAACTAAGAAAAATCATCAGCCACGCTATTCTCACTGTCCACCAAAACCAAGGTTGGCAATCTGACACTGAGCAGTACTCCACTCGAGTACGAGGACCAGCAGACATACCTGGGAGTCACCTATGACAGAAGATTAACATGGAAGGAGCACATCCAGAACGCAGAGGCAAAGGCCAGAAGAAAGCTAAACATCATGAGGAAGCTGGCAGGAACAAAGTGGGGTGCCAATGAAAGGATCCTCAAGACCATCTACCTAGGTGCCGTACGACCACACCTTGAGTATGGATCCAGCTCATGGATGACAGCAGCTAAATCTCATCAACAGAACCTCGACAGAGTACAAAACCAGGCACTGCGCATCATAACTGGTGGAATGAGATCAACACCAATAGAAAGAATGGAGCAGACAGCAGGCATCCCCACACTTTAAAAGAAGGCAATGCAAAGCACTGATCCAAGCTGCAAAGTTCAATCGTTCAACAACCACCCGATGAAGATCAGGCAAGCACAGCTGTCATCAGGAAGACTTAAAAGATCATGTTTTGTGAAAGAGACAAAAGCACTTCAAAGGAAACACCAAGAAATGTTGCCAGCACAAATAGAAGACCCAAACCACACCCTTGATCCTCTACCCTGGGAAAACAAACTAGATAGCATAGCTATTCGCACCACAGTACCTCATCTCACAACCAAAGATGAACACATTGATGTGAGCAAGAAGGCCCTGACCCTAGCCATGCTGGAAGAAATGTACCCTCAGGAGACGTGGATAAGGATCTACACAGATGGATCAGCCAAAGATGCAATTAGGAGCGGAGGTGCCGGACTGCACATACAGTATCCAAACGGACAACATGAGTCAGCTGCAATACCGACGGGCAAACACTGCACAAACTACAGAGCTGAAGTCAAAGCACTGGTCCATGTAGCTAATACCATCAGCAGAACAGCAGACCCTATTGCACAGATTGTCTTTTTATCTGATACCCGCTCCGTCCTTGAGGCTATCACCAAAGGTAAGCTGCCACAACTTGAAGAAGCACTACAAACCATCAAATGCTTTCGGATAGCATTGCAGTGGATCCCCTCATACTGTGGTGTCCAAGGAAATGAGGAAGCAGACAAGATGGCAAAGGTGGGTGCAGAAGAGAATCAGACAGAAAACATGGTTACCCATACAGAGATGAAGACTATCATCAAGTCACTCTATAGAACACCTAAATCAGAAGATGCCTACCATCATCTCTCGAGGCCAGAGCAAGTGACCATTTTTCGTCTCAGAACTGGACATAACAGACTAAACCAACACATGTACAGGCTGTTCCACCTTTCGACATCGCCCGCTTGTCCTTGTGGAGAATAAGAACAGACCACATAGCACATACTGCAATGCTGCAGTACGTATCACCTGCTGAGAGAAGAGATCTGGCCTTTGTCAACCTCTTTTCTTGAAAAGCTGTATGGGCCTGTGGAAGAACTACAGAAAACCACAGATTTCATCTTGAGAACGACTCTCCAAGTGTGATACGGCGATCGAAAAGAAGAAGAAAGCTTGTTAGACACTTATCGGATTGAAAATCCAGAGGGCGGGGACTTTACTATTTCTATGTAGAACGATCATTGAAAGGTTACATGTGTAAAACTAACATAAAACCAGTAACTTTCTCTGATCACAATATGTTTTCCATCACATTAGACAATGCTGACTGGACAAAACGAGGAGATGGATTTTGGAAACTCACTGTAGCGTTGTTACGAGATGGTTGCTATCGCAAATGTGTAGAAAGTTGTTGGAGGCATTGGGATGAAAATAGAAGTTTGTATGAATTTATAACACACTGGTGGGAGGATGTTAAATCCGACCTGAAACATATTTCAAGGCAGTATTCCATCAGGAAAGAACGAGAAATGCGAAAGCGTAAAAAGGTGCTCAGTGGTCGGTCGGTGTGTACAATTAATAAGAAAATTAATGATGGAGAATACAATTATTACGAACCATTAGTTAAATTAAAAGGTGGACTAAATGAAATAGAGCAATATCAGTTTGATGGCGCCAAAATAAGGTCAAGAGCACAAATGCACACCAAGGGCGAAAAGCCTACACGGTGCTTTTGTAACTTGGAAAAGGCAAGAGGGATAGAGAAATTAATGCGCTCCCTGAAGACTAATGATGGTGTATCAGTGTCCTCAAATGGAGAGATGATGGAAACAGTATCCAGATTTTACAAATCATTGTATAATTCTGAGGGAAGTGATCAAACTGCAACTAGAGATATTTTAGCTAATAAAACGCAAATACTTCCAGATGCATGTCGCGAAAGTTGTGACCAATCACTAACAATTACTGATTTGACAAAATCCCTCAAAGGTATGAAGTTAGAAAAGTCTCCTGGATGCGACGGACTTCCAGTTGAATTTTATCAAACATTCTGGCACATATTTGGTCCAGGATTAGAAGAAATAGCAACCAGCATTTTTAAGCAAGGGCATCTCCCTCCATCGATGGCCCAAGCATATGTTCGGTTTATATACAAGAGGGGTGAGAGAAATAAAATACAGAATTATAGACCAATCGCTCTATTCTGTGTAGACTATAAGATTATTACTCGGGCTGTAACATTAAAACTTGCCTCAGTCCTAGGCGAAGTCCTTGATGATGATCAAACGTGCTCTGTGCCAGGAAGATCAATATTAAACAACACTTTGCATATACGGGACCGTAATCAATTAGTTGAAAAGGATGGTATCCCAGCAGCAATAATAGCCCTTGATAACGGGAAGGCGTTTGACAGACTAAAATGGGATTTCTTGTTTAAGTCTTTAGACCATGTTGGCTTTGGTTCAAGATTTATTAAATGGGTAAATATTTTTATATACTGATATAACAAGTTGCTATTTAGTAAACAATGAGCTGTCCAAACCTGTAGCGTTGGAACGAGGTGTCAGACAGGGTTGCTCACTGTCCCCTCTTCTATTCGTCATAGCTATGGAATCGTTGGGGCCACATTGAGGCAACGCAATGACTTTCAAGGAATCCCTATACGTGGTATAGAAAGGCCACTAAAGGTGTCTCAATATACAGGTGATACGACTGTGTTTGCAGGTAAAAATTCAGATTTTATAATTTTAAATGGAGTATTATCAGATTTTCAAAAGGCATCAGGGCTTAAAGTCAATAGAGACAAATCTAAGGGATTATTTTTGGGCGCTTGGAAAGACAGAACTGACAATGTTATGGATATTAACTGGTCAGATGATGTCATAAAGATTTTGGGTATTTACTTTAGTAGAGAACAAAATGTATTACCAAACTGGGAGGAAAGGCTATCCAAGCTGAAGTGTGCATTACTAAATTGGAAACGACGTCGACTAACTGTCTTTGGCAGGACATTTCTCCTTAATAATTTAATTTTATCTGGACTGTGCTTCTGCAGTTCATATGCCCAAATCAGTAGAGTCAAAGTGTAACACGTTACTTTTGTCCTTTTTGTGGGAGGACAAATCCCATTTAGTATCACAGTCAATCCTCACAAATGAAAAGCATGCCGGAGGCCTGGATTTGGTTAATGTTTCAGCAAAGTGTGCTTCTTTAAAATTGAAATTCTTGAATAATTTACTCACTTCAAACTCATCTTGGTCAAGTGTTTCAAGGGCACTTCTCCAAAGGTACGCAGGCCCATTTCCAGTAGAATGTGTATTTATGTGTAATAAACTGCCACCGGTAAATCCGAAATCTCGTAAATGGATTGCGATGCAAGATGGAGCAAGAATAACATCAATGAGATATTGATGCTCAGCGCTTATTTGTTAGAATAAAGAATGCAATACCTGCTGTATGGTTCGAATTGCCGAACGCACGTGACAACATTGATATGTTGCAACCAACATTAGTATTTATGTCAGAACATATAAAATACAACATGGCATCTAGAGACTGGTATAGAAATCTAATGCAAAGTCAGAGACAGACTCCTATTGTGGTTAGGCATTGGAAAAATTTAGGATGCGCGCCAAAGAACTGGAAAAATGCCTGGAAAGCAATACATCTACCTTGTCTACCAGGAAATACACGGGACCTGGCATGGCGATTACTCCATCGAAGGCTATGGGTCGGCCATCTTACTTATATGTGCAAAATAACAAGTACAGACCGGTGCTTATTGTGTAATACTGAGGAAGAAACGATAGACCATCTATTTATTCAGTGTCGCATAACTACAGGCTTTTGGGTATATATCAATATGCTCCTTGCTAAATTTGGAACCAAATATGTGAATTTAGTGGCCGAAACAATTTTGTTCAAAGATTGCTCAACTATCGGACGAATCATTAATAGCAAGGAGAAAGAATTGTTAATAACCCTGTTATCTGTAGGAGTGTGGGCCATCTGGAAGCATCGGTGTTCAGAGGCCAGAGATAAAACCGGCAGCAACCATCAAAGAGCCATACAAGCTATATTTCGATCATTGTTGATAAACTGCATTCATTGTGAATTTCGCAGGCTAGTAGAACATGGGAGAGAAAGTAGATTTAAAGACGTATGGTGCAAAACTGGCCTAGTATCATTTGAATACGGATATCTAAAAATATCAGAAGCGGAACTTGTATAAGCTAGCACACTCGCTGCATGCTGTATATCGATAAATGTTATTTTAATTTAATTTAATTGCCTTTATTTTAATATTTTAATGCCTTAGGAGACTCTAATCTTGACGAATATCCTATCCTTGGGAATCAATATATTTAAATATTAAATGAGCATTATGTCAATATTCTGGAGGTGATCCGATTTTCAAGTTAACAGAGTGTGATATCTTACAATTAGCTTCCTGTTGTAAATGTTTACTGTAGATGTATTTGTTCCAGCGTAATTTGCAAAAACTTGCAATGAAGTAAATTTATAATGTGAACCCAAAGCGCCATCTATGTAGTCATAGTTTGTATACTTTTGCTTTGTGCATTATATTACATAAAGGCTACTACGTCCGCCGGGCATTTAAGAATCGGCTAACTGGCGTCAATGAGTGACTTTTTGTTACTTATTGACGAGTCAACTCGCCACTTGATGGCGAGCTTCACTCGCCATTTGGCCCTACTACTATATGGTGTGCTACGTTAAACTACATATGATCTACTTAGCTTGCCGGTCATGAATCGGCTCAATGGCGTCAATGAGTAGCAGTAGCTTACTGCTAATTATTGATGAGTCAATTTACCACTTGTTGGTTAGCTATGCTCGCCATTTGGGCCTACTACTACACGGTATACAAATAGTAATGGCTTTGTTGAATTATGTTATGTTATCAGCTCTTTATTAATTGTGTTTTCTATGTAGTTATGCCACGGTTGTGGTATATGATAATAGAGTATTTTGGCTTGCACTGTTTTGATGTTAGGTTTGTATTGTTATTCTATTAATAAAGCCTGCTATTTTATCCGATTTTTTATGGGGGTTTGAATGCCTTTTTAAAGGAGTTCCTCCGTGAAGTGTATCCGACTGCGTGACCGTCGGATTTAAAAAAAAAAAAAGTAGTAGTAGTAGTAGTTGTTGTTGCAGCAGCAGCAGCAGTAGTAGTAGTAGTAGTAGTTGTTGTTGTTGTTGTTGTTGTTGTTGTTGTTGTTGTTGTTGTAGTAGTAGTATTAGTAGTTAGTAGTAGTAGTAGTAGTTGTTGTTGTAGTAGTAGTAGTAGTAGTAGTAGTAGTAGTAGTAGTAGTAGTAGTAGTAGTAGTTAGTAGTAGTAGTAGTAGTAGTAGTAGTAGTTGTTGTTGTTGTAGTAGTTGTTGTAGTAGTAGTAGTAGTAGTAGTAGTAGTAGTAGTAGTAGTAGTAGTAGTAGTAGTAGTCGAAGTGAACGCACGCGTTTATTTAGCTCTGCAATTGCTGCCCGAATTTGCTAGTTTCTAGCGCGATTTTGTAGATAAATTTTATACATATATTTCGTATTAGTATTTCCTTTCAAACTTTATGCTTAATTTGTAAATTCTTGTCTTGGTTGGAGCGCATTTTGTGTCTCCATTTTCTAAAGGCATTCCTCTTAGCTGGCGGTTTCCGCCATTTAATAGGGCTCCTCTTACTGTGGTCAATGCAATACATTTCTCCCCGCGCCAGTCCGCTATTTCTATAGTTCGTAGGCTAGCGCATTATATTTGGCAAGATCGCTTGAGTGAGTGGATTTAATTCCTTTGTCATTTGTAAGCTCAAGCCTAGTTCTTTAACTATATAAATCCTTGTAGTCAGTTGGCTGTCCACGGTCAACTCGAACAGACTAACAAATATATGACTGTAATATGTTAGTATGCATTAGGAAACCACTTTAATCGGTTAGGTGTTAGTGAACCACTTAGAAAGTGGTTCAAACTAACAAATATACGACTGTACTCTCTATTCGTATATTTGTTGGTAGACGTCAGGGTTTCAAAAGGGGACACTATTTATTTAGTGTTTAGCTCTTTCGCCGACGTCTTGGTGTTATATATTTGTATTATATATTGTAGTAGTATGGGTTTCCTCTTTTTATAAAACACCATGGCAACCTCATATAAGCTTAAAATCACGACAAAGGCTTGGGGTGTTTCGGCAATTGAGGTGTATCATGGGTTGAAGGATGTAGTTGGGGCAGGGCCACGGGTCCTTCAAGGTCTCGTTAATGTTTCCAAATCTGTATGGAATGTCACCGTAGTTAATGAAAGTGTGAAGGAAAAGTTGCTCGACGAGGTCCTTGTCGTGAAGGGTGAGGTGTGTAATGTGGAGGAAATAGATTCTGATCGTCTATTAGTCAAGATGAAGGTTCCATTAGAGATCCCAGATGAACGGGTTATCACTGACTTGATCAAGTATGGCAAAGTGGACAAAGTAGAACACGAGACCTATCCATTTGATCGAACCTTAGAAAATGGCATCAGAAGAATTTGGTTTGAAAAGGTAGAACAACCTCTCCCAAGCAAGGTCACCATAGATGGTCGATTTATCTTGCCATTATGGTACAGGGGGCAAATCAAAGAGTGTAGAATCTGCTTAAGCACAGAACATCTTGCAACGGATTGTCCTAACAAAAACAAATGTCTAGTTTGTGGATCATCTGATCATTTTAAGTGGCGATGCCCGCAGAACAAATATGTCAAAAAGGGTGCTGATAAAAGTGCAGAGCAAGTTGTTTCTAAAGAGAATGTCATAGAACCGGTAGCTGCTGAGATTGTAGCTGAAATCCATACTAATGGGAAGCATGGGGAAAAAACTAAGAATCCAATCGCTGTGGTTCCAGGCGATGAAATAGAGGTTCTAGATGAGGGGCTAAGTCTTACTCCAGTAACAAGTCAATCCAAGTTTGATGTCAGAGAGGCTAATTCCACACAAGGTGAAGATGATGATCAATACCCTCTGGAAGAGAGTTTTAATTTAGGACAAGTAAAATTCAGGTCGCAAGATACTGAAACTAACTTTGATTTTCCACTGAGTACACTCAATCTAGACGATTTAAATAATATAGAGAAAGTAATTGGTGTCTCGGATCGATTGAGTGGAACAAAGCGACAGAAAGATGGAGAGAGTTCTGTATCAGAAATAGAGGAAAGTGATATAGAAGACGATAATATGTCAGTCGCTGAATCTGATATATCCATTCAAACACAGAGTTCTAGATCACCTGATGAAATGGTCATGTACAGGTCAGAGGCAGGAGAGGTGTTAGTTCCATATGTAACGGCAAATGGTGCTAAATATAGGCATCTGCGTCATGATTCAGACATATTAAAATATAAGCATTTGGAAAAAGTTGAGCTAAGTAATGCAGCGTTTGTGAGTAAAATAGGTAAATGGTCTAAGAGAGGGTCGAAAAAAACAAAATCTAGTTAGCTTAATAATGGCGGTTTTACACAGCATTTTATTACCTTTTATGCTAATTTGCACACTCAATTGTAGAGGCTTAAATAGTGACATAAAGCAACGTCACTTACTAGAGACTCTGAAAAATGAGCAGATTGACATTGCTTTGATACAGGAAACAAAAATTCAGAAGTCAGAATCATACGATAATTTAGAAAAGATTTCTGGATCCAGAATATTTTATTCGTTATCTCGAGATAATAGTGCAGGCGTAGCAATTGTTATACTCCCTCGTTGTTCAGCCTATGTAAATATAATCTCTTCAGTATCAGGTGCAAATGGTCGCTGGGTGAGAGTCACGCTAGATATACAACAAACACGTATCACGTTGCTGTGTATATATGCACCTGCATCTCATCAACTACGTCGTAATTTTTTAAGGAGATGTCTAAAACAGCACTAGATAACATCACTGAAAACTTAGTAATGGGTGGTGACTTTAATTGTGTCATAGACAAAGAAAATGACAGGAATTCAACTTCAACTTATACTGATACATCACATAGACTTTTAAAAGAAATATGTGATAATGAAAATTTAGTTGACACCTATAGAATATCAAAACCTCATGGTAAAGATCTTACATGTTTTTCGGTAGATGGTAAAGTTGGTTCAAGGATCGACAGAATTTATGGGAATAGTTTGTTAACAGGGTACTGGAGAGATGTTAATATTAAGCCAGTTGCATTCTCCGATCATAACATGGTTTGTGTAACCTTTGCCAATGCTGACTGGGTAACAAAAGGGGTCGGGTTTTGGAAATTAAACACAACACTGTTGGGAGAAGAATTTTATAAGAATAATATAGAGAGTTGTTGGCAACATTGGATTAATAGGAAAGCATCATATAAGAGCACATTGCAATGGTGGGAGGATGTAAAACTGGATTTAAAGTATGTTTCCCGAAAGTATGCTATTAGAAAAGCACAGGAAATACGCAAATGCAAGAAAACACTTCATCGATCACTGATGAAAATTAATGCTAAAGTAAATAATGGTGACGATAATTATTATGAATCACTGGTTAAAATTAAAAGTAAAATAAGAGATATAGAACAATATGAGTTTGAGGGTTAAAAAATTAGAGCAAGAGCCCAGATGCACGCAGAAGGGGAAAAGCCAACCCGATATTTTTGCACTTTAGAAAAGGCATGGGCAATAGATAAGGTGATGTGCTCATTAAACATGCCGGATGGTTCAACCGTCTTTACCAACAATGAAATGAGTACTATTGTATGCAATTACTATGAGTCATTGTACAAGTCAGAGGGAATTGATGAAGATGCAAAATTGGATTTGTTAGCAAATATAGACAAAAAGGTGTCAGACACAGGCAGTGAATTTTGTGATCAACCCTTAACACTAGAAGATTTAACTAAATCCCTTAAAGGTATGAAACTAGAAAAATCACTGGGGTGTGATGGCCTTCCAGTTGAATTTTACCAAACGTTTTGGCACCTTGTAGGTCCAATAATGGAAGAATTAGGCACTGAAATTTTTTAGAAAGGCCATTTACCACCAACTATGGCTAGGGCATACGTAAGGCTAATATATAAAGGAAATGACAGACGTCTAATTCAGAACTACAGACCAATTTCTCTACTATGTGTAGACTACAAAATAATATCCAGAGCACTAACATTGAAACTAGGTAGTGTTTTAGGAGAAATCATTGGAACAGAGCAGACATGTGATGTACCCAGGAGGACACTTCTAACCAATACCATGGTAATAAGAGACCGTATACAATTGGTTGAGAAGGATAGCATCCCTTCAGCTGTGATTGCCTTGGACAATGAAAAGGCATTTGACCGTGTGGAATGGGATTTTCTTTTTAATTCTTTGCAATCGTTTGGGTTAGGCTCAAACTTTATTAAATGGGTTAAGATTTTATATACGGATATCAAGAGTAGCTATTTAGTGAACAATCAAATACCCAGAGAAATTGTCTTAGAACGTGGGGTTAGACAGGGGTGTTCCCTATCGCCATTATTATTTGTTATTGTGATGGAATCACTTGGCATAGCATTGAGGCAAAATAATAACTTTCAAGGCATATGTATTCGTGGCATAGAAAGACCACTTAAGCTGTCACAATATGTTGATGACACAACTGTATTTACCAGTTCAAACAATGATTTTGCAATTTTAAACCACGTACTAGAAAAGTTCCAAAATGCATCTGGTTTGAAAATCAATAAAGGAAAATCCAAAGGATTATTCTTGGGGCCATGGAAAGAGCGAATGACCAGCCACTTGAAATCAATTGGTCTAATGATACCATTAAGATTTTAGGCATCTATTTTGGCAGGAAACCGAATACAATACAAAATTGGAATGAACGAGTATCTAAGCTTAAGAGAATATTAGCAAATTGGAAGCGTCGTCGTCTTTCAATCTTCGGTAGAGTGTTTGTTGTCAGCAACTTGGCATTATCTGGGCTATGGTATACAGCATCTGTTGTACACATGCCAAAACATGTAGAAAAGGAGGTTAATGAGTTGATATTGTCATTCATATGGGAAGAAAAGAATCATTTAGTTTCCCATCGTGTTCTCAATAATGCTAAGTTAGAAGGAGGACTTGATTTAATTGATATTAAAGTGAAATGGGTTTCTTTAAGGTTAAAATTTTTGGATGATCTTATTACATCAGATGAGACGTGGGCATGTGTTTCACGAGCTCTCATGGAGAGAATTGTAGAATCATTTCTGGCGGAGCATGTTTTTACCTCAAAGAAGCCACCTCCGAATAGCCAAATGATACCAGATGTGTTTAAAGATCAAGTTAAGGAGTTAGAAATATTTGACAGATACATGCCTCCACCTACGTGCTGGAAGGAAGTACTAGAACAGCAATTGTGGGGCAATAGTAATATATGTTATAACAATGCAGTACTTTATCTACCGTCCTTTGCAAAATATGGTATTCAACATTTATCTGATATGATACACCCTCAAACACGTAGATGGATTTCAATGCAAGAAGTAGCTAGAAAAACACATATGAGGCATATAGATGTCCAGCGGTTGCTAAATAAAATAAAACATGCTGTACCAATTGAATGGTTTCGTCTGCCAAATGTAAATAATAATAGTTTGACTCCACAACCCGCATTAGTTCTTGATGATGAGATGTTAAAATACAAGATGAGATCCAAGGAATGGTACCTTATTATGAGACGAAAACAAGTAACACCTCCCATAGCAATTAGGAGATGGATGACTCAAGCTATAAACCATCCAGTCGGAAAAATGTATGGAAAATCTTACATTCTCCATACATACCAAATATGGCTCGTGATTTATTGTGGCGATTACTACATCGAGGGCTATGGGTGGGACACTTGACATACAAGTGCAATATTACGACTTCTGATAGGTGTTACTTATGTCAAACAGACGAGGAAACAATCGAGCATTTATTTGCGGAATGTCCAATATCGTCACAATTTTGGGACTATATCAGCCAAATCTTGGCAAAATTTGGAGCAAAGCCCATTGTTCTAGACACGCATGTAGTCTTATTTAGAGAATTTGGATCAAGCGGTGTAAATATCATAAAGTCTGAAAGGACTATTTTAATAACAATACTAACCATAGGTGTTTGGGCCATTTGGAAACATCGGTGTGCACAGACGAAAAATCCATCTATGGGCAATCACAATAGAGCAATAAAGGCAATATTTCGCTCATTGCTGCTGAAACATATTCCTTGCGAATATTTTAGATTAAAGCAGCATGGTAAAGAAAAAGTATTCAAGGACATATGGTGCAAAACAAACATAGTTTCAATAGAGTTGGGAGCTGTAAAAATAAATTAGCCTGCACTAGCTTAAATCATTTAATTACTACAGCTGATTTATCTGTGTCTTTTAATTAATCTGTGTCATGTAATTCATGTAGTCTGCACTTTGATATTGTTATGTTTAATAATTCATGTTAACAAATAAACAGACTGGGGTAATTTAATAATCAATCGATAAAGTAAGTTGCCATTGAATTATAAAATTGTCCCAGGTAATTTTAGGAATTTGCACAGAGTTTTATAGGGTTATTTGTTCCCGGGTAATTTACAAAACCTTACAACAAAGTAAATCAAAAATGGAAACAAGAGCGCAATCTATTTCCATCTATTTTTCTGTAATTTTCCTGCTGACTATATATGATATGCTACCCAAATGCTACTACGCCCGATGATCTTTAAAGACTCAGCCCACTGGCGTCAATGATTGACTTATTTGTCATTGATTGACGAGTCACTTTTCATTTGTTGAATAGTTGCACTCGCCACACGGGCCTACTACCACACATGGATTGAATGGTAATTTACAAAACCTTACAATAAAGTGAATTGAAAATGTAAACAAGAGCGCCATCAATTTTTTTGAAATTTTTCTGCCAACTATATGTATTATACTACCCAAATGCTACTACGCCCGCTGATCTTTAGAGAATCAGCCCACTGGCGTCAATGATTGACTTAATTGTCATAGATTGACGAGGTACTTTTCATTTGTTGGATAGTTGCACTCGCCACACTGGTCTACTACTACACCTGGGTTGAATAGTAATGCATTTGTTAAGTTTTGTTTTGCTATCGGAGCTTTATCAGCCTATTGTTTTGTATCTATACTTTTTAAGCCATATGTATTTATAGATTGTATTAATGCTCATTATTTATCATTGTTTTGGTGTAATATTAATCAAGATTACTAGTTCACCAGGTTTTTTTCTGGGTGTTTGCAAGCCTTTTTAAAGGAGTTCCTCTGTGAAATTTGTCCGACTGCGTCAGCGTCGGTTTTTCAAAATAAAAAGAAAAAAAAGTAGTAGTAGTAGTAGTAGTAGTAGTAGTAGTTAGTAGTAGTAGTAGCAGTAGTAGTCGTAGTAGTAGTTGTTGTTGTTGTTGTTGTTGTTGTTGTTGTTGTTGTTGTTGTTGTTGTAGTTAGTAGTAGTAGTAGTTAGTAGTAGTAGTAGTAGTAGTAGTAGTAGTAGTAGTAGTAGTAGTAGTAGTAGTAGTTGTTGTTGTTGTTGTAGTTAGTAGTAGTAGTTGTTGTTGTTGTTGTAGTTAGTAGTAGTAGTAGTAGTAGTAGTAGTAGTAGTAGTAGTAGTAGTAGTAGTCGTAGTAGTAGTAGTAGTAGCAGTAGTAGTAGTAGTAGTAGTAGTAATAGTAATAGTAGTAGTAGTAGTAGTAGTAGTAGTAGTAGTTGTTGTTGTTGTTGTTGTTGTTGTTGTTGTTGTTGTAGTAGTAGTAGTAGTAGTAGTAGTAGTAGTAGTAGTAGTAGTAGTTGTAGTAGTAGTAGTAGTAGTAGTAGTAGTAGTAGTAGTAGTATAATTTAATTATAAATTAATATAATTTTTTAAGTTGCGAAATTGAAATAGAAACACTGGCCTCTATTTCAATTACGCAACTTAAAAAATTATATTAATTTATATGGAATGGAATCATCATATGTTAAGATTTATTTCGTTTCATTACACATAGCCACATAATTTAAACTTATAAAGGTATGCAATTTTAACAATTTTATTTTCAATCATTCTGGTGTGAATATGGACCTTTAATTATGGACTGCGTTTCCCAGAGGTGATCCATCCCACATTTTCAGATATACATTTAACTGGTTGTACTCAGTATTATTCTTGGCATTTGTCCTAGCTCTCCATATAACATATCGCTTATAAAACTGTACCTGCATTTTTCCTATTGAAGTAAGATTTTCTATCCCACAGATTTCACATCCATAAGTAAGTATTGGTATAATTTTCTAGTCAAATAACTTAAGTCGTGGGCCACGTTAAAGGTAATTCAATGTTTCTATCTATTCGCCTGTATAGTGAGTAAAGGGCTAGTTCAGCAGCGTTGTTAACTTAAGTGTTTCCTACGCCGTGAGTTATTTATTTATCTATCATTGTGAAAAAGATGTATTCTTAAATATTTGTACGTGCCAGTTATTTCGATTTGTTCACCATCAATACTAAAATTTCTTCTTCTCCCCCCCCCCCGCCCCCCGTTTATTGCTACCAAAAATGAGAATTTTTCTTTTTTCTTTAAGGATACCGCTGAGTACCCGCTTTCAATCGTTAATTCACAAACGTAGTATTTTGAGCGCTTTGGGGTGCTACCGACATACAAGTGATTAACCCCTTCACAACGAAGCCGGCCGAAACCGGCCTCTGTGGTGATCTTGGAGAATGCCCATTTGCAGGCCAAGAGAAGACTATTTTTGAAAATGTATCACTGAATGACTGGCTCGATAACCGAGCCAGCTCTACCAGTGGTAAGTTTTCAAAAATAGTCTTCTCTTGGCCTGCAAATGGGCATTCAATAAGTAGACCCTAAACATTTTAATATTTTGTGAAAAATTTTAGTCATTAAAGGATTAAATTATCCTGGAGATTGAATTTTAACCCTTTCACGATGAAACCGGCCCAAGCCGGCCTCTCTAGTGGTCTTGGGGTATATCCAATTGCAGACCAAGAGAAGACTATTTTTGAAAGATTACCACTGGAATGACTGGCTCGATAACCGAGCCAGTCATTCCAGTGGTAAATTTTCAAAAATAGTCTTCTCTTGGCCTGCAAATGAACATTCAATAAGTAAACATTTAAATCTTTTTGAACAAATTTAGCCATCAAAGGGTTAAGACTATGTACAATCTACTGTGACTTACACACTCTCAGCAATGTGAGACTCTTTATCTGAGAGCGGTCTGCCATCGGCATGGGCCACATGGTGATGTTACACTCAAGCGCCAGCGTTGAATCATCATCTGGGTTGGGTGTTATGTACAGTACCATTGACCCAGCTCTAATGTAGCCTGCCCGGACTGCTGGAGGTTGTGGTGGAGCTACCGTATAAGGAAACGTTATCATTAACAGACAATGATCACGGCGTACATTAAATAAGTGCGTGCGTGCGCAAGAATAAAGAGATTGGCAGAGGCGTTGCGAGTGAGAGCGGGTGAATGAGTGTATGAATATGAGTGGGAGCCCGGACGGATGGATGATAATGCGATGGGGGGAGAGAGAGAGAGCGTGAGAGAGAGAGAGAGAGAGAGAGAGAGAGAGAGAGAGAGAGAGAGAGAGATGCCTTTCGGAATAAATGGTCCCGATGGAGGATTCCAGTTTCTCAGTCAATCACATGACGTCATAAGCAACTATGTGTCATGTAGGCTGACGACATAATCATTTACGTCACGAATGACGTTATTAATGTCGTCAGGAACGCTTAACTGATGGCGATAAGCGATGTTGTACGAATTGTCTGTAGTTACTATTTAATAAACATACTGTTGAATATTTTGAAACTAATTTGACTGGGCGCTGTTGCTGCCATATTCAACAACTTTCCTGTATAGTTTTCTAGAATTGAGATTCAGAGATTGCATGGATCGATTGCTTGTGTCGGCAGTCATGTCCAAACAATGAGACTTCCACAGAATGGGCATTGACATGTCACGAGCCTTTAACACAATTAAACGCTCAAAGATCCTAGATGGTCTACGCCAGGCCAGTTGCAACGAAGATGAGCTACGACTAGTGAGACTACTGCTTGCAGACACCAAGCTGAGAGTACGAATCAAGTCAGTGAAGTCTAGAGTTTGAGACATCAATCGCTTCCCCACAGGGAGATGGTCTATCTCCGGTGCTTTTCACTTGCTACCTTGCTGCGGCATTGAAATCTGTGCGAGAATGATCCACAAATCACTGTATAGTTTTCTAGAATTGAGATTCAGAGATTGCATGGATCGATTGCTTGTGTCGGCAGTCATGTCCAAACAATGAGACTTCCACAGAATGGGCATTGACATGTCACGAGCCTTTAACACAATTAAACGCTCAAAGATCCTAGATGGTCTACGCCAGGCCAGTTGCAACGAAGATGAGCTACGACTAGTGAGACTACTGCTTGCAGACACCAAGCTGAGAGTACGAATCAAGTCAGTGAAGTCTAGAGTTTGAGACATCAATCGCTTCCCCACAGGGAGATGGTCTATCTCCGGTGCTTTTCACTTGCTACCTTGCTGCCGCATTGAAATCTGTGCGAGAATGATCCACAAATCACTCCCCCACCCCACCCCTTCTGTTTTGTAATATCGAGTAAATGGTGAACAGTGATCGACACCATTTTGTCTCCTCAAGCTATTGTGTGTGATGTCATGTACGCTCCAATGCATCACATTCTTTATTATGTAATGCTCATCCCATTGAGTATTTTGAAACTAATTTGACTGGAAGTTGTTGCTGCCTATGGCAAATTGGTTTCAAAATATTCAACTACCTGTAGGATTGCTTTTATACCACATTGCCAAACTATAGCTGGAGCCTCTATGACTGAGCGTATATACCGAGGCAGACGCACTAGGGGTCTTCTGATTGGTTGAAAAGTAAATCATGACAGCCATCATAGGGTGTAGAAAAGTACCAACATCTAACTACTAAATCCTGAATATCTTTCCTTAGCGGCGTGATACAAAGCTTAAAATTACCTGGATGGTTTATGGACGGCGTGTTAGATCACCTGAACAGCTATCAAGAGATGGGATTAGTTCTCCTTTAATGGGTTGGCGTTAAGAGGCCTTTTAGTACTTCTAGCACAGCAAAATTTTAATCTTACACCATTTAACTTGAAACCGAAAGCAAGGCCTTTGGGAAACCAGTCTACCGTGACAACACGTTGCATAGGTATTTTCACACATTTACCGCTAAGGGATTATCTTTTGTTGTCTCCACTCGCTTACTCAGAACCGACAATCATAATCTGTTGGGTGCGCGGGTGTAGATGATCTGTCTATTAGATGAATGGTTTGGCTCTGTGACATGCTATATTACAGTCTAAACCTCACGATACCAGTTGGTAAAGTCGAGGTATTCCACAGACCATTTTCTAGTTTCTAACCCTTTCAACAAGAAGTACAAATTTATTTATGAATTTTTAAAAACTTATCGAACTGGAAGTTGTTGCCGCCATAAATAGCAACTAACTTCAAGAGGAATTAGATTCAAAATATTCCACATTACAATACTCACACCGCTATGCAATGGGCTTTTCCACTTTTAGCTAAGCCCCGCCTATCTAAATTTAATCTCCACACACACCACGTCCGTGTTGGGATGGGTCGATCTCTGAACTCTCTGACTATCACTTTCCAGGAAACGATACAGATAAGCTGTTACATATTTTGAAACTAATTTTACTGGGCACCGTTTCTGCCTATGGCAGCTACAGCGTCCAGTGAAAATAGTTTCAAAATATTCAACAGCATGTTTATTAAATAGTAGAGACATATAATTCGTACAACGTCTCGAACAATTAAGAGTTAAATACGTTTCATATAGAATCATTTATGACGTAATGATTATGACGCCATCCTACAGGCAGCTTTGTTAAGTATGGCGTCAGATGATAGATGGATACTCTGGAAAGGTGAATTGGCAACCGCGTGACGTAGATATTTAGCCCTTTAACCTGTAACTTAATCTCTCTAACGTGACGAAATCCTATGGCATGTGCCAAATTTGATATTTCCCAATGTGTATTTCAGCATGAACCTAGTGAACTCGTGACCTAGATATGCGACGTTTCGAACTGCAATTTCAATTGACCTTTCCAGTTTTAGCTATGCCCCGCCCATCTATAGCTAAACTCCTCTCACATCTCGCTCGTGCTGGAAACGATCGATTCATTAACTCCCTGACTATCAATTTCCAGGTAAGGTGTTGAATATTTTGAAACTAATTTGACTGGGTGCTGTTGCTACCCATGATAGCAACAGCGCCCATTCAAATTAGTTTCAAAATATTCAGCAGCATGTTTAACAAATAGCAAAGACATACATTTTGTACAACCTGTCGGACTATTAAGCGGTTAAGACGGACTAAGTCAAGTTATTCATGAAATAATTGATTCTGACGTCATCATACACATCACGTACTTGATTGTAACGCCATACGATCGATTGATAAACTGGAAAGGTTCATTGCGCTGCATGTCGTTGATATATGTAACTGTGCGTCCATATTTAGCCACAATAGGTTGCACAAATAAGACGATATGTTAAGCTAAGCCAAAAACTTAACAAAAAATAGTTTTCTACCATGGTCACAGTACCTTGACCCTTGATCTCATGACCTCAATATCATTGTTCCCCATCTTGCTGATATATGGAAGCATGTGTAAATTTAGTCACAATAAGGTGAATGAATCCTGAGATATTAGTCGATATGTTGAGCTAGGCCAAAAACTAAAACGAGATTGGACGCAGACGGACGGTCGGACGGGCATGCAGGCAGGCAGGCAGGCAGACAGGCAGGCAGGCAGGCAGGCAGGCAGGCAGGCAGGCAAGCAGGCAGGCAGGCAGGCAGGCAGGCAGGCAGGCAGGCAGACAGACAGACAGACAGACAGACAGACAGACAGACAGCATGACAGACAGACAGACAGACAGACAGACAGACAGACAGACAGACAGACAGACAGACAGACAGACAGGCAGGCAGGCAGAGACTGAACGTCACAAATATTCGTGACCTACCCTTTTGCTGCTGAAATTTGTTTTAAAAATATCAATTTCCTCATAGAAAATATCCATCTGTGCACCAAGAGATGTTTTTTAATGTATCACTGGAATGACTGTCTCTGTTAGTGAGCCTGTGTTTCCAGTGGTAACTTAAAAAAAATACTCTTCTCTTAATCCGCAAATAGGCATCTCTCGAGACAACTCCAGGGGCCGTGTTTGGTCAGCTGGAGAGTTAACGCTTGTGTGCCAATAGCGCCTCAAAGCCCTGGAAATACTACTTATATCAATTAAGCATTTTAATGGTCAACACGTTTCAAGAAATGTTCATATTAGAAGACTAGTTGTGTGGGTAAATTTACGACTTGGCCATTAAAGGGGTAATGGTAAAGAAACACCATGCTTTGGCTTACCCAGTATCCATTTGCGAGTCAAGAGAAGAGTATTTTTTTAAATTTACCACTGGAATGACTGGCTCGGTTACCGAGCCAGTCGTTCCAGTGGTTAATTTAAAAAAAATACTCTTCCCTTGACATGCTAATAGACGTGCCTCAAGACCACTGCAGAGTTGTTTTGGTCAGTTTAATCACTAAAAGGTTAAGTTGACACAAAAGGGCTTAAAGAGTTACGGAATGTCCAGCGTTGTTTGTACGCAAGTGAATTTTACCTCTCAGCGTAAATACGATTGTGTTGCTGTTGCTGCCGAAACGATTTGTTGCTATGCACACATAGGTACCCAAAGCCTCATTCGGGAACTGTAAGCATAAAATACTCTATAGTTTCAGTTTCAGTTTCAGTTTCACGTTTATTACACTCAGGCTACCGAGGCAGCATATGAGGGCGCGTACGTGCGCGTGTGCGCGCTTAATAACTTAACAGGTTGCCATAACAAAATAAAACGTACTGTTGAACGTGTTGGACTACAGTTGTTTGGATGCTACTGCCAACCAAATTAAGTCCAAAATATTCAACAGAACATTTCTTCCATCGTGTTCAGAATTATACTAACAAACATATATTTCGCTGTTTCACGAAGACATACCGTCAATGACGTGACAACTGGCCCATAACTGCCAATAGTCGGTCTGGTAATGGTGGGCGCGTAGTCGTAAATCAAACTGCCATTGCAGTACCAATTCAATACTGATTGGGCGTGGAAATCCACCGACAGAACAGGAAAGACGATTCGGTTCCGGCGGACGATACGTGCTGGTGGAAATTATCGTCGGATAGACAAATGGTGCTGAAGGCCATACAAGTGGTTTGGCTATAACAGCAACACAAAAACCATAACAATAATGACAGGTTAACTTACAACAATCAATTTAGAGAGTGCATAAAGTGTCACCTAAGGAAATATGTATTTAGGAAAATGTTGGTCACGATCCAATGATAATCGATAATAAGGAGAATTGACATTTCCGCTTTTAGCTATGCACCGCCTATCTCAATCTAAGCTCCACCCACACCACGCCCATGTTGGGATCGATCAGTAAACTATACATGAAAACTGTAGAATATTTTGAAATTAATTTGACAGGGTTCTGTCAGTTAAATTAGTTTAAAAATATTCAACAGAATGTTTATTAAATTGTAAAGACATACAATTCGTACAACGTGTCGGACTGTTAAGCGTGAATGACAGATTATATCGGATCATTCATGACGTCATGATTATGACGTCATCATATATGTCACGTAGTTCATTATGACGTCATGTGATGGATAGATATAATGGAAAGGTGAATTAGTTCACCTTTTCAGAGTATCTATCTATGATCTGGCGTCATATGACGTCATAATCAGGTAAGCGGCGTGTGGGATGACGTCATAATCATTACGTCATAAATGATTCTATTTGGCCCGTCTTTAACTCTTAATCGTCCGACACATTGTACGAATTGTATGTATCTAATATTTAATAAACATGATGTTGAATATTTTGAAACTGATTTGACTGGACGCTGTTGCTGCCATAGATATTCTGGAAATTGATAGTCAGCGAGTTCAGAGATCGATCAATCCCAATACGAGCGTGGCGTGGATGGAGCTTAGCTAGAGATGGGCGGGGCATAGCCTTTAAATCTACTTTATCTCCCATGTTCTACTAGCCTGTAAAATTCACAATGAATGCAGTTTATCAACAATGATCGAAATATAGTGTATGGCTTTTTGATGGTTGTTGCCGGGTTTTTCTCTGGCCTCTGAACACCGATGCTTCCAGCTGGCCCACGCTCCTATAGATAACGGGGTTATTAACAATTCTTTCGCCTTGCTATTAATGATTCGTCCGATAGGTGAGCAATCTTTGAACAAAATTGTTTCAGCCACTAAATTCACATATTTGGTTCCAAATTTAGCAAGGATAATAATAATAATAATAATCTTTATTTCAAGAGGGTACATCGTCAGTGGCCTGATGTTCCCGAGGCCCTCAAAACATATATACACTATGTACAATAATATATAATTATATACACGCCAGGTATGTACAAATAGACATGTGTACAATAATTGCACTTACACGCACGCATGCACGCACTCGCTGAGACACGCAGGCGGGCGGGCAGGCAGGCATACAGTAAGGCAGGCAGGCAGGCAAACATGAAGGGAGGTAGACAGGCAGACTTATACTAGTTGCGAGTCTTCAAGGTAACAGGTAAGCTGTTAAAAATATTTTGGGAAACTAATTTGACCGGACGCTGTAGCTACCTAAGGCAGCATCTGCCTCCAGCCATATTAGCCCCAGAATATTAAACAGAATATTTATTAAATCATACATGTTCAAGTTCACTTTATATAAATGTACATAACGACTGTGGTGGTAGAGTATTTGCAGTACAGTAATAATTACATGTGTGTAATATTCATAATTCTATGATTCGGTAGTAGTAGTAGTAGTGGTAGTAGTAGTAGTAGTAGTAGTAGTAGTAGTAGTAGTAGTAGTAGCAGTAGTAGTAGCAGTAGTAGTAGCAGTGGTAGTAGTAGCAGCAGCAACAGCGGCGGCGGCGTTTGGCGGCGGCGGTAGCGGCGCCGGCAGCGGTGGTAGTAGCAGCAGTAGCAGTAGTAGCAGTAGTGGCAGTAGTAGCAGTAGCAGTAGCAGTAGTAGTAGTAGCGATTGTAATAGTAAGTCATTTTTTTTTTTTTTTTTTTTCATCCTAGCCCTTAATTATCGTATTATAATTGTCCCAAAGGAAAGCCTGGCACGTGTCTAAGACCATTGTGAATCCCAAAGCGTTTTCGTCTCTTCAGATGACCAAAACTTTGTCTCGAAGGCAGATGTGGCAATGAAACGAAGAAGAACAGATGATTATTATTATTATTATTATTATTATTATTATTATTATTATTATTATTATTGTTATTATTATTATTATTATTTTTATTATTATTATTAGATGTTCATCTATCTTGTATGTTTGATGTGAATGACCTAAGTGTTGACGAATGCTTAGTATTTATTGGTACAGAATTCCACATTTGCGTTGCCATGTATGTGAAACTGTACCTCCCGTAATCTGTTCTTATTTTTGGAGGCTTTAATAGACTGTTCGTCTTCGACCGTAAATGTCGAGAATGCGTGTCTTCTACCAACGTAAACATGTCTTTCATGTAGATAGGTGCAAGGCCGTTTAATGATTTATATGTCATGATATTGGTCTTAATTGACATTCTCCGAGTTAATGTTGTCCAGTTCAATGTTTCGTACATTTCTTGTGATGGGGTCCTATAGGGTACTTCTAATATTATTCTAGCTGCACGTTTTTGTAATTTTTAGCATATTGATATATACCCAAAAGCCTATAGTTATGCGACACTGAGTAAATAGATGGTCTATAGTTCCTCCTCGGTATTACATAATAAACGCCGGTTGTGGTATATGATAACAGAGTATTTTAGCTTGCATTGTTTGGATATGTTAGGTTTGTATTGTTATTCTAGTAATAAAGCCTTCAATTTCATCCGATTTTTTATGGGTGTTTGCAAGCCGTTTTTAATGGAGTTCCTTCGTGAAGTGTATCCGACTGCGTCAGCGTCTGATTTTCAAAAAAAAAGAAAAGAAAAAGTAGTAGTAGTAGTACTAATGGTAGTAGTAGTAGTAGTAGTAGTAGTAGTAGTGGTGGTAGTAGTAGTAGTAGTAGTAGTAGTAGTAGTAGTAGTAGTAGTAGTAGTAGTAGTAGTAGTAGTACATAGCTACATCTTACTTTATAGAAGGAGTATCTGATATTGCCGGCTTGAGAATCAGTTGCCACACATGTTATAGCAAGGCTATCTCCAGGAATAAAGTAGAATGACGTCAATTCCTGCGTAAAGTAAGGTATGTCTGCAAACAGCAACAACAACAACAACAACAACAACACCAACAATAATAATAATAATAATAATAATAATAAAAACTAATATTTATTTTTAAAAATAGATTTTTCCCTAACAGAAGAATATCTCGAGAATGAGAAGGCCGATATTAATTCTGTGAACAACGTTTTGTGGGAAGGATATTACGCTATCCAAAAACTATTCTGCCCAATTACACAGATGTGACGTCCATGGATGAACTGCTTAACCCTCTTGTGTCAACAGAGCCTCAAAGCACTCAAAATACTACTTATTTCAATTAATCGTTTTTAGTCCTGCAGCAGGATCCCTGAAAGTGGCTTAGTTTTTAGCAGGTTGGACTCGAATGGTATTATTTGTCCTCATAACTAAAATTGATCATTGGGGTGTGGAGATCTTGAAACCATGTGATGACATTGTCAGAAGTGTGTGTGAATCGCATACACTGCCAATGTGAGCATTGAATGTCAATATCTCAGAAATTATAACATGTAGGAAGGCACCTTTGGTGTCGAATTATATGCTGTTCGTGTCAGTGAATAAGATGAAACTATTCTCAACGCCTTTCAATATCTCCGGAAACCTTTTATAGCTATATCCTAGATTTTTATCAGTCATCCAACCTGGTAATTGACTATTTATTTTTACTGCTTTCTTCGTTTGACGATAAAGCTACAAAGCTACAAAGCTAAATAACATTACCATAAGTCCATTCGGACATTACTTATTATAATGGTGCATACATATAAGACATTTTATTCAGTTTGTTTAAACCAGTGTTCGTGTGAACCGGATGTCTATAGTAAACCTCTGGGTGGGGTAGAGGAGACACGATAGGGAGCCCATTCGAATGGGATAGTCTTGTGAACACTACCCTCATACTGTTGGCATTATTATGATATCATTCAGCAACGTTTTTTGGGCGAGATTAGCGTTTAACAGCACTTGTGTTGTGTAAACCGAGTCATTGGCATGCCATGATTGTGTAACAATAATTAATGTCACAATCTGTCATGTAACTAACAAGAGTTGCAGCACTCTCCGAAAACGAATTTGCTTAATATTATCATAAGCATGCCATGTCAACAGCATGACACCAGTGTTGAAACACTAGTCCAATCGAATGTGCTCAGTGCCTATGCGTTACAGTCGTCAACAACATGTCCACACCGCAACGAATAATTTTAGCCATTCATGTGTATCTGTAATTATTATTACTGCTACGTGAAATACACCAATAAACGAAAGATTGACATGCAAAAGAAAAAAAGTGAAATAAATTGCCCCATCAAAGAAATTGCCAGGCATTTAATTTCTGAGTTTCAGGCACCTTCCATTGATGACGAGGAGGTTGTTATATTGACAACACGTAGGAATCGTTTTCGAGAACTGCTTAGAGAAGATGACATTGAACACCCTGAAGAATATCAATTTAAACAGCTGAAGCAACAGCTAACTAGTGGGTATCCAGACATTTCGTTCATACCTCAGCCAGGTATGTTGGTATGTTAGTCTGTTCAAATGGCGTTTCTGTTGGCGTGGTGCTGAGGAAGGCTACTGTTTTAGCTCAATTACTTGAGCACTCTGAGGAGTGGTCAGAACAAAGGTTGGACACTGTCATGGAAGATAGTATAATTCTCAAAGCTGTTGGTCTATTGCAGAGACATATGTTACAGGCTAAGAAACATGATCCACTTTTATGTTGGCTCACAAACAAAGAACTTTATGATAATGCTACTAACACATCAACGATTGATCGGACTTTTCCCTGTCTGAATACAGGGGCCAACTTTATCACACTGGCAGCATCAGTGATTTCCCCATATCACATCGGTTTAGCTGTGTTCTTGCATCATGCATTTTGGAGCAGAAAGCTTGCGACGACAATGAACAGAATGAACTACTGCATATTGTATACTGAACTATGCCACTTTCTTACTTCTGCAGAACAGGTTAATACTACACAGGGACCAACATCAGTAGGTCCATATAAGCAACCAGGAATTACTTCTAAGCATGACGGAGAACATCCCAATTGTCGGAGGTGCAGATAACTGGGACCACAATGAAAGAACGACTAACTGCAGGCAGACTGGACATGCTGCGACACCCATCTTCATCCAAACGAACAGGTGAATAACAAAGATTGTATCCACGAATTGTGTAGATCCCACAACAGAGACGTAATATGGAATTTATCAAGGGTGGTAATCTGTCAAAGCTTCTGATGTACCTGGAACCTAGATCAGGATCTGAGCCACAATTTCAGCCAACAGTATCGCCCAAAGAAATTGAGGTATTAACAGGTAAAGCTGACTTCAAGAAAATGACGATCATGGAAACAGTGTATAACATAGCAAGAACAGGTGTTGTGCACAAGAGGAAAGAACATAATGTTCCTCCATGGGATTTACTCCATGCTACTCTGAAGACAGCCACTAGTTCAGTCTCGGTCGCACCCTTCAACCATATAATAATGACAAATCAATTGTATCATCAAACAGTATGCACCACGCTAAGACCCATAAAGGAGTCAATGAACAACCTCGGACAGACATATGCTCCTCTTTTCTTTGGCATGGACCATCTGATGAAAGCATTAGATACCACTTGGGCCAGACCTATAGAATCGCCGGTGTCTTTGCCTGTGATGGCGGGATGGACATTTTGATAAGTATCATCTCTGCCGTATGGTACCTGCATGTTGATTGATGCTGGTCTTAAGCAAATGCTCTACGAGTCTGGTGTTTTTGCGGCATATACTGTAGAAAAGGTGCTCACAGGCAAGGACTTTGACTGATATCCGCTACTGTAACAACTCAAAATGGCATTATCGGCACCTACGGGTAAGAAGCCTAGTCAAGAGGAACCTATGAAGCGCGTTGCCGAGATTGGAGGTAAGATTAAGCCATTGCTATATGAATTCCAGGAACATGCCAGAAGTATATCACCTACATTCCAGTTCTGGAACGACATTCTGTTCACTTTCTGTTCAAGGTTATGCGTCCTGTGAAAACCTACATAAGTTCAACTAGACTTAGTGAATAGGGTGTCTATGAATCGACGACATCACAGCTTCTGCCTTTTTTGTCTGCCACTAAGCGAACCAACTATTCCAGATACATGCCAGTAGTTCTATTGCCGCTGCAGAGGCTGCCACCTGATATTCTTGAAGCTTTTAGAGGAGGACCCTTATGAGTAAGATTTCACAGGGAAAGTTCAATTATGTATGGATGGACCACACGATTGAAGCAACAAAGAACAAGGTATTGAAAGGTGCTGGAAGCATCATTGGTCTGATACTCAGAGGACCTGGATTTGGTTCGGTGGTTCCTAAGTAGGCCCATAGCAGCGCAATAGTCAAAACAAATTAAAAAAAGCATTGCTGAAATCAAGGATAACGATCATCCGCCATTCTATCTTGGTGCACAAGCATCAACACGTTGGGATAGAGATGTCAGCCTGATGACCAAGATGTTCAAGGAGACTTACATTGACCATGTTGATTTAGTAGATGTGCCTACTGTGCTTGTTAACTTTGCCATGGGTACAGCTGCGAAGCCTGCAGTTCAAAGGTCTATGCTGACTGTCATAGATACGGGTTCCAGTATAGTCAGAAAGTCAATAGAGGAAAGACTTGTTGTGTCTAAAGACGGTAGAAAGATTACGTATTACGATACTCTACAATGATCACTTGTCAAAACGCTGACTGCCATGAAGAAAAGTACACAACAACAATGTGTCCATGCAGTGAAATGCAAATGATTCAGATATTGAATCAAACAATTCTGAAGACATTTATATAGGGCTAAGTTTCCATCTGTAACTGCAATTTAGTCTAAGCAACAAATCATATGACAACTGTTTGAGTACAGACCATTTGCGAGATTCTACACTCAACGAAATAGTAATTTACTGATGGTTAGTGATGATGGCTATTAGTGGATATACTTCTGTCCGTCATTTTTATCTGCCATATTTAATCGTATTGGACTACAACACGAACTAACTGTCACATATATGTTATCCTTTTATTGATAATTGCAAAATAAAATGCACAGGCAATCTCTGTGAACTATTGAATACTGTCATTGACAAGTCAGCCACTTTTATCGGCCTATTGGAAATATGGTTGATTGTTCATCTAGATGGCCTGAAATCATCTTCATAGAATTCATTGACCCCGAAAACATATAATTCGACACTAAAATTGCCTTCTTACATGGCATAGTTTCTAAGATATTGATGTTCAATGTTGACAGTAGTGAAATGGCGGCCATATTGGAAAATGTCGTCACATGGCTTTATGATCTCCACACACAATGATAACTTTTAGCCATGAGGACAAATGTTACCATTCGAGTCCCGGTACCCCCCTCATTAGCTAGCATCTGCTGCAGGACTATTTAGGGGGTCAACATTTGTCAAGGCATTTTAATTTTAGAAGACTAGCTTTATAAATTTACCACTGGAATTTTGGCCAGCTTTACCACTATAAAGGCAACGTTAAAGAAAATTAATTTTTTTGCTTAGCCAGTGTCCATTTGAAGGCCAAAAGAAGAATATTTTTGAAAATTTCGGTATGGCATTATTCCTGATTACGTCTAGTGAGAGCACGGCCTTAATCTTAGACAGTGGTCCCGTGTTAATCGGGAATAACGAGGTACTTCAGTATGGCGTTACTCTAGTGAAAACACGGCTTTAGACTTCCTAGCTCAATAAGGAGGTTTAAACCCGGTTTAGCCTAAACCGGGTAACAAATCACAAAGTAATTGCAATGTTAGTCTTATAGATAGGGTGATATCCCGTCAATTTTATTAGTTGAGATCCAGACCAAACATCCTTCAAGGGAGGCTGCCCTAAATACCAAAGTATGGGCATCCTTCAGAAGCTGGAGGGACTCTTTTATTCCCTGCCCACTTAGAAGGAATGCCCATAGTTGGGCATTTGACCACACCTATTGCACGAGGCGTGACTACGCTTTCATCCAAAGAAAAATGAGGGCTCTCACTCTATCTATAAAACGAACATTGCAATTACTTTGTGATTTGTTACCCGGTTTAGGCTAAACCGAGTTTAAACCTCCTTATTGAATTTCCGACCCCTTATGGTTGTCACAAGCTTTCTGGGTATGGTCACTTTGAAATATGATTCAAAACTATGGCAACAAATGCTCTCTTAACCCTTTAACCCTTAAATGTGTACACTAAAATTTCAATTTTCTCATAGAAAGTGTCCATTTGCAGGCTAAGTTAATATTATTTTTGAAAATTTACAACCGGAATGATTGGCTCGGTTATCGAGCCAGCCATTCTAGTGGTAAATTTTCCTAAATTGTCTTCTCTTTGACTGGAAATGGACATTTCTCAAGACCACTACAAAAGCCGATTTTGGCAGATATGAGTGTTAAAGGGTTAAGATTTCACATCTGGAATACCCTTGAGAGCAAGCACCGCCGTTTGCTAGTTATCAAAGATTCACGTCGCTCGAGTCAAAACTAGGAAAAACAGATGCTTCAACTATTCAGCTCATATGTTTGGGGAATATCGCGGGCCTGGAAAAGCAGACTTCTTAAAAACATTAGATCGGGCCACCTTAAAGGTGCATACTCACGCCAAAATGCCTGAAAATAAAATAGTTTAAATTGTGTACTTTTAGAGGCTTAAACTGTGGGCCTAGATGTAATAAAACGAAATAAATCTTAATATATGATGATTTAATTCCATATATATTAATATAATTTTTTACGTTGTGAAATTGAAATAGAGGCATAAGTGCCTAATTCAAATTCAAATTCACAACTTAAAATATTATATTAATTTATGCACACATCACTCCGATTCTCCATAAGCTTCACTGGTTGCCAATTGCTCAACGTATCCAATTTAAAATCCTCTGTCTAGCTTACCAGTGTGTCTCAGGAACTGCACCTACATACCTTTCTGCATTAGTCGAGCCATACCAACCAACCCGGTCACTTAGATCCCTAAACAAGCAAATGCTCAAAATCCCAAAATACAAAATGAATTCATACGGCTTTAGAACATTTTCTTTCTCGGCCGCCACTGAATGGAACAACCTCCCTATTCATCTAAAATTGTCAAAAAATCTTACAACATTCAAATCAAATCTTAAAACTCATCTCTTTAAACAAGCGTACCAGAATTTAAATTAATGTTTATATTATCATTTCATTGTCTTGCGCTACGAGCATGCTTGCGTGGAGTTTGGCGCGTTATAAATTCACTTATTATTATTATTATTATTATTATTTATTTCGTTTCATTAGATTTAGGACCACAGTTTAAGATTCTCAAAATAGACAATTTAAATAATTTAATTTTCACCCATTTTGCTGTGAATATGTGCCTTTAAAATTGACAACAAATCAAGTTGTATATGCCATAGAATGTCACCAAGTTTCGCATTAGTCTACCAGCCAAATCTGAATTCGGCACCATGGCACAAGTGGTCTGGCATAAAAATGCTAATAGTACCAGCTCTTAGGGGGATCTATAGTAGTCATCACCAGGGTGGATGCAGGGTCTGAAAGTGGTGCAATTATTTTTTGCAGAACCGTTTCCATGGTAACCATAATCAATTACCGCAAAGAAATATACTTCGTTTTACCTATCCCAACTTTCTTATTTAGGTGGTTAGAAAGACAATTCTCGTGTTAAATTAAAGGTCTCATGGTCATCTATTTATTCTTGTTTTCTGAATAAGTTGCATATAATTATGACGTCACAAACATAAAAAATTGCTATTTTTCTCATAGTTTCACGTTTAACATAATAATTTTGTAAAGATTTCTGTTCTGTTTCGTATTCTGATGGCTCAATATTGTCAAATCTTTTAAAATATATGTCTGGCTTATCAAATTGGTACATTGAATGGGATGTGTGGTTTGGAAAATATTTAATACATCATTTTGGAAGTCATACCCTAAAACCCAGCCTAAATGTAAGCATGAATTTTGATGCCGCTCCAACCTCGGTAAATGTGATTTCTTCGCAGACTGAATCATTCTATGAATGCAAGGACGATGTGTAGGTCAGTAGTGTAGGTCAGTTCATGTTCCATATCATTAATCTGTATCTGATTCAGAAGATGAGTCATCTATATTGAATTCACGATTACTGCAGCTATCAGCAACAACATTTACATACATCAGAACACACAATATCATCTTTGCGACACCTGCATCTCCTTGTTGAACAATCCGCTTGGCACATACATTGTGTAAATGCGAGTATTGCCTCTGGTGCTGGAGGGAGCATTATCATACATGGCACAAGGTGCCCATCTTCATCGAACACCCATCCATTATCAACAGGTGATACATTTAGGTACGGAACTGTTGCATGATTCCATATAAATGATTGATAATTTGCTCGTTTGAGATGCAAACGGAAGCTATCCATTGTTGGTGGTAATTTCTCATTTTTTGCATTGTTTTCTGCAAATAATTCGTAACGAACTACATCAAGTGATACGTGTTTCTTTCCGCAATACAGTAGAGACACAAGTGTTACCATGACATCCTTGGTTTCCCGGTTGATGTCAGAAGGACTGTCTCCGAAATGTTGTAGCCCACTGTGTAATTCTTGGTGCTTTTCAATAAGATTCGGCCATTTTTGTTTGCCTATCTCACTGAACGCCGAGGTTGAATCGCATCCACTGGCTGCGTAGATTGCTGGTAGCATATAGCTCATACATTTCTAAGTTGGGTCGCTATGGTATGCATTGGAATGAATCTCCTCTTTTATTATACACCTGTCTTTAGATACAGCTCTTTCAAGTCAAGTACCCAGCAGTATCGTGGACTCATGGCTGCAACATCTGAGTCAAGACACCAAAGGAGTACCTGGTTGATGCCTAATTTATATCTCGCGTGTGAAATATGTAGACACATTCGAGAATCGGCTTCCTCATGATCTGACCCAAGCTCTGGCACTTCATCGTGCCCACCAAACACGACCTTCACTACTCGATTAATGTCATGGAATCCACCAGCAAGATACACCTCAACTCCAACTTAATGATCCAATCATGAGAAAGGAAGTTGGCAAGGTTTGCCTTGTTTTTTGCATTTGACAACATCTTCAGCCGCTGTTTTGGAAGTGGTGTTAGAACAGTTGGCTTCTGTATCTCCTGCATCTGGATATTACCACGGTGGACCTGTACACCTGATTTTATTGATTTTTTATTCGTATAATTGTCACCAACCACCGCAATATACTGACATTTTAAACTCAAAACTACGTCCAAGAGCTAATCTGATAGCTCACCAAAGGTGGTACACTTGGCTGTGTCGGTACAAACCATTCGTAGCAACATCATGATATCAATGACACCCAATGTTGGCTCACTAGATGCTGGAAGTTCAACAATGATATGATCCTTCTCACGCCAAGGGAGTACACTACTTTTCTTTGTCTTTCTAAGAGAACCATCAAAATTGAATAGCGAGAGTGGAACTGGCGCTAATTCATACTGAAGCAATTCCTTTATGTTCACATCACGCGACTGTCCCATAATTGCCAATTTGCTGAATATTTGGCGATCAATATTTAGTGACTTTATCACCAGTTTCTTTTTAGCAACAGCTCCTTTGTTCAGTGTACTAAATGTGCAAAGATTATGCTTACTACTAGGATCATGAAAGTCTGTCTCACCTGTTATCAATCTATTAGTTACAAATTCCTCCATCTGTTATAGACCATTTTCACGCACATTACACAGTGCCTTGCTTGCCTCAGGTGAACATACAAGTGATGTGGCAATATTTATATTTAATATTTCTATCCTGCAACTAGATCTTGACACATTAGAATGTTGGACATCTGACTGGGGCATGCAATTCAATGCAAAGAAAGAACAAGTCTCAGCACTACTACAGCCTTGACAACACCATCCTACAGCACGTCACTAATAACCCATACCCCGGTATCCAATTCTCGGTGGATCTTAAATGGACAATCCACATAGGCAAAATTACAAGCAAAGCTAATGCTACACTTGGCTTCCTTCGACAGAACTTAAGGAACTGCCTCACATCATGCAAGAAGAGTGCTTATCTATCACTTGTACGATCCATACTTGAATACGGTGCCAAAATCTGGGACCCATACCTCCAATCAGACATCAACCGGTTAGAAAAAACTCAAAAAGACAGGCAGCAAGATTCATCACTGGTGACTACAAGAGCAGAACCCCAGGATGTGTTACCCAGATGCTGCACGACCACGACTTAACATCATTACAAGAAAGGCGTAAACAACTCCGATTGCATTCCTATTCAAGGTTGTTGAGGGGTCGATCCCAGCCATCCATCCTCATAAATACTTGGCAACCAAACGTCCAAGAAGAGCTGTTCACACACGCAAATTCGAAGGCTACCTAGCAAGTAACATCCTCGAAAAGTAGGTCACAAACAATTCTAGATGTTTTTGTGTACCACCAGCAAAATCTGAACTCTTTAGACATGCATTTTTCGGAAAACAGTAATAGACTGGGACTGTGACGACGGTTGCTATCATATCATATGATCGTAAGATCATACATAGCAATCACATTTCTATACAATCACGTTAGCTTATGCTGCCCGCAACATATTTGGACTCTAAATCCGCTACAATATAGGTAGACAGATTGTTATTCAGTCTTGCATGCTTTCTGGTTGATTTAATGAAATACATTACTTCATGTCAATTATAAAAGCGTAGGGGATATTCGTAATCGAGATTTACATTTATACAAAATTTATATCAGTTAGAATTAAGATAATTGTATTTGTTATTATGATTAGGTTATAATCAATGTAGATTTCATTATTTATAAAATGTATGGAATCTCTATGGATTATTTGAGCTGAGCAGTTATGTAGGAGTTACAAATCAACATGTTGTTGTATATCCGCGTGATCCAGACGGGTCATAATACATTGTGTGCATGTGTTAAAATCGTCGCCTCGACAAGCATTCGGTGGTTGGCCTTCGTGAGAGTTAGTTGCACCTTAGCGAAGTTGTGATGTAGGCAGCCATAGTCTCACGTATATATATTTCTACACTGGTCATATACACCGGCGTGGCTGAGAGAATATTTCCATTGTGAAGTTCAAATATAAAAATGACTTTATCAGCAGTCCTCATACAGATTCGTAAATAGATATGAGCGCCATCTCAGTTTAGGGCCCATTAACAGTTAATTCACGTTTGTCCAGTCAATATACGTTTTGTTTTGTGGGCACAATATGCACTTTCATCCAAGAATCTCTCCATGACTTTGGGTCATTAATATCAGCTATAGCCAGGTCTCCAGCTCCTGGTAATATCATCTGTAGCCAGGTCTCCAGCTCCGGGTAATATCATCTGTAGCCAGGTCTCCAGCTCCTGGTAATATCATGTGTAGCCAGGTTTCCAGCTCCTGGTAATATCAGCTATAGCCAGGTCTTCAGCTCCTGGTATTGCCATCTGCAGCCAGGTCTCCAGCTTCTGGTAATATCATTCGCAATCAGGTCTCCAGCTCCTGGTCATCATTAACTATCACCAGATAACCAGCTCATGGTTAACGTGGCTGTGGGTCAGATAACCAGCTTCTGGCCATTCGCTAATCCATCACATCTTTAGCTTCTGGCGGCCCGTGGCCAGGCCTATTCAGCATTTCAGATCCGCCTACGTCATAAGATAAATTCCGGTCGTTTATATTTTTGTGTTATGGGTTCGTCTGGGTGCACCCACATCTTTCCGTCGTCTTCAATACGATATCAGAATTCGTATTGTGATCATTCGTCCGCATGACCCTTTCGTCTTCAAGCCACAAAGAAATGACTGTTTCCATTGAGCATTTACAACAGCTATACTACATTCAGGTCGTATATTATTGATTTATTATATGAAAATTTTATATTGATTGTTGTCATAACTATTAACACATTAATTAGATTAATATTTTCAAGGTTAAACTCTGAACCAAGAACCGTTAAGTCTTAAGTTTATCGACATAAAATCATACATGCTGAATTTTGAGCATTTATGATTTCTGAAGTGAACTAAATCGTCTGTGATATTCTTTGAGGATTGATATAAATGACACCGGATCGAAAAATAGATTTGATGTGATTGTTATCAAAACTCAAAGAAAGAGCTGGGATTGGATCAGCCAGGATCAATCCGTTGGATCGATAATGGTCGTTTCGATCTAGATATGACTTCAAGGATTGGAGTTCTTGTTTTGGGTCAAATTAGTTTATGAATATTCAACGTAAGACGTTGAGGGTTTCAGTAGTTATAATTTTGAAATCCTGCTTTTATATTCATATAATATACCAATTGTAACAATCATGTCAACTGTACAATACTGCTATAATTTTACAACAGATCAGAAAGAAGGCAAGAATGAATGAACATTATTTTTCAAATCTGTCTTTGTTTATTTCCTCTTAATTACCACCATATTGTGAATCAATAGGTTAAAGTTCAAATGCTAATGCAGATTACTCTTCCATACGTCGAGCCAAGATAAGGAAGTGTTGGAATTCACCTCAAATCGGCCCCATAAGCTTTCCTTCGAATAAAAGGGTTAACCATTGATAATGGAAATCATTTAGATACCCCTAGACATCTATTCGATCGTTTCCCTTTTGGGTTGAGCATTTTGGCAAAATAAAATATCCGGTAATCATTTGATTAATGACGTCACAATCATTACTGAGGTTTTGTCTTTTGGATAAAACGCACTGGTGTTTCACATCGTACAATAATCTAATCCACGCCAACGTCAGCTAATTCCCTTACAGGACCATCTAGATGACAACTGTGTTTGTGCTCCAACTGTTGACAGTTTCCGGTCCTCACTCCATAGTAGACCACCTGTATAATATTGAGCGCACTCTCTCATCCGTTGTGTTATGCCAGTATTGGTCCTACAACGTACTTCATACAGATACAGATTTACAAGATGCTGCCTATTCTCTGGAGTAATGCCGATGTCAATCATGAAAGGGCTCACCATTCACTCATTAATAACACTGATGAGTGTCTGGATTAAAGTAAGACTAAGTTGCTTTGTGATAGCAGTTACTGCTGCTTTTAGATGAGCAGTCAAATAGTATTTTGCAAGCGCTTCATCTTTAGCGCACAGTTGTCTGTGCTTGCCGCAGTCTTTGTTTAGAGATAGTTCGATGGTCATGTCATTCCAAACTCCACTGGAAGGTCGCCCAGTCCTATAAAGGGCACCTTGGCCTTCGACTAGATCTTGATACACTTCCGGCTTCTCCTCCCTCAGAAGTCTTGCTTCAGCAACGTCAGCGCAACCTCAGCCTGCATAGTTTACATGTCCGCACTGAAAATCAATTGGAATCATCTCCTCAAATGTTTCTATTTCCAAGGACTTGTTATTATCACGTTTTGCGGCAATGTAATCCAAAAGCAGTTGTGACAAATCTGAAACACAGTTTTCCCAGAAGACAAATGTGTCTCAACATTTTTTACCTTTCTTCACAACTTTCTCCATTTGCGCAGAATGCGAAAAATCTTCTAGTGCCTTTCTAGCCGCATCGCTGCCTTCGCCGTGTGCATGCTGGAGATCCTCAAATGCTGTGGTGCACTGTTCCGTTTTCTCCATGATCATATTCCTTTCAAGTTGTGAAACTTCGGTTGCTTCAATGGCAAATGCCATCCATTTAAGCCGACTCAGTGCTTCATTCATCAGCTTATGAATTCTAACTCCTCGATTGTATTCTTTGCCCTTCATAGCCTATTTCTAGCTAAGCTCTGCCAATTTCTAGCTAACCTCCGCCCAGGATTTGCGCATGATGGGATCGATTTAAATACGTTTAACTCTGAATTGTCAGACTCCATTTCAAGATAACTACACAGATAAGATATTGGACATTTTGAAACTAATTTGACGGGGTGTTGTTGCTGACTATTAGTTCAACTTAAGACCTTCTGAATTCTCAGAATCTAAATTTGAAGATAACTATACAGGTAAGCCGTAGACTATTTTGAAACTAATTTGAATAGGTGCTTTTGTTGGCCATGGCAGTAGCAGAGCCCAGTTAAATTTGTTTCAAAATATTTAACAGAATGTTTATTAAATAGTAAATTCATCAAAGACGTACAATTCGTGCACTTCACGGACTTTTAAATGCTCATGACGGACATAGATACGTTATTCATTAAACATTTTGATTGTGACGTTAGCATACATGTGACGTAATTGATTATGGCTTCATATACTTGAGTGGCAGATTTGGTCGACCCATTGCGGACAGGTTTTTATGAACACCAATGATTTAATTTTGAAAGTCTACTTAATCTTAAATCTCATATGTTTGTCCCCTCACGTTCCTTGTCACTTTGAAATAGGATTGAAAGCAATGGCAAGAAATTTTCTCTTAAAGAAAACCGCGCCTTATACTAATCATTCAGGTGATAGAATTTGGCACACAATCCATCCCTGGCATTTTTGCTTTTTATCATGCTGACAACGGAAGATATTCAGATTTTAATGGCTAAATGCTGATACATTTCTTCGTCCTATGATGGCTGTCATGATTTACTTTTTAACCAATCAGAAAAAACCATAACGTGTCTGCCTCGGTATATGCTCTCAGTCATATAGCTACCATCTATAGTTGTTTGGTCATGCGGCGTAAAAGCAATCATACAGGTAAATTGTCGAATATTTTAAAGCTCATTTGACTGGAACTTGTTGCTTCCATAGGCACCAACAACTTCAAGTTAAAGTAGTTTCAAAATATTCTACAAGATAATTATTATATAATAAAGAATGTAATACATTGGTACTTACATGCTATCGCACACTATCGCTTAAGGGGACAAAATGCTGCCGATCACTGTTCAATATTTACACGATATTTCAAAGCAGATAATTATGATACAGATAAGGGAATTTGACAGGATGTGAATGATATGAAATCTATATACCATACTCTATCAGTGCAATACAACATTTGAGATGAGATTAGCATCCCTTTAAGATTGCGTACGTCGAAAAACCATTGAGGGTTCTGACACCGTCTTTGACCTGGACTAAAGCGCCAACGGGTGCTAGATACCATAGGCCATGTCCTCACTAGAGAGTTAATCAGGAATAATACCATACCTTAGTATGCGTTGTTCCGGATTAAGTATCTTGTTCTTACTGGAGAGTTAAACGGGAATAATGTCATACCTCAGTATTGCGTTAATCCGGTTAAGTCTCTAGTGAGAACGCAGCCTAAGATTCACACCATTCGTCTAAAAGAGTTAGTAGAAACTGTGCTCCTATCATCCCATATGCTTAGTATGGGAAGCAGCTTGGGAACGGAATATCATATTACTAAAAAAACAACATTGAATGGACCTAATTTAAAATGATAACAAATCAAGCCTTAAAAGGTAAATACGTTTCACGTCAATCGAACAAGAAATACCTTGACAGCCATTTTGAATAATATATTTAAATTTTCCGAGCAAGATTTTGTGGCTGGACAGCAATATGTGTCACAAGGTATCTTCTAATATGACAATCGAACGTTGGTAATTATGAGGTAAATTTTATTTGATAGGATTTATGGTGGCCTAGCCCCAAATGGGCAACCGTGCCATTATATAGTGATATGAGGTATCTGCTGATATGTCACACATAAACAGATTTTCAAGATATCCACCATATTTAATTTCATATTCCCAGAATGGCGAGCATATTGTATTTCACATCCAGACCACGCTCAATAGAGGGATCCTTTTCTAGCTATGCCGCGCCAACGGAGGAGTCCAGTCTTAACTATGCCCCGCCCATCTTTAGCGAAGTTCCACCTTCATTTCACCCGTGTTAAGATCGATCGGTCCCTGAACTCCCTGACTATCAATTTCCAGAAAACTATACAGGTAAGCTGTTGAATATTTAGAAACTCTTTTGACTGGGTCTTGGTTCTGCCTATGGTAGCACCCATCGCCTAGTCAAATTAGTTTCTAAATATTTAACCCCAAGTTTATTAACTGATAAAAGACATACAGTTCATACAGCAACGCTTAGGTTGTGCTCTCACCGGAGACTTAACCGACGTAGCGCAATACTGAGGTATGGCGTTATTCTGATTAACTCTCCAGTGATAACACGGCCTTAGTTCATAATCAATAAAGCGTTCGATATCTACCCCATTCATGACGTAAATGATTATGACGTCATAACTCCCATTTCTAGCCACGGTCTGATCAATTTTCTCCTCGGGGTGCAATCAATTTAAGACTTAGAAACCCGAATTCACATACTATACATTTCAAGGTAACTATAGGTTAAGCTCTCGAATACATTGACATTAATTTGACTGGGAGCTTTTGCTACCTATGGCAAAATATTCAACATAGTGCTTATTAAATTGTAAATCCAGCAGGGGCGTAAATCCAGGGTGTGGTAGGGGGGTGGGGTGGGGGTGGGGGGAAACCCCTGGACCACCTGCTAATGACCCCTCCCAGACCCTCCGCCAAATCACACCCACCCTCCTAATTATTACTTTAAGTCTACGCCACTAAATCCAGTATGTTTATTAAGACGTAAATTCATTAAAGACATACAATTCGTACAATTTACGGACTTTTCGAGCATCATGATGATTGTGACGTCAGCCTGCCCGTGACTTAACTGACTATGACGCCATACAACTGAGTGACATGTCGGATCCCTCAATAGACTTTCTAAGTTCTAGTGCTAGATCGGCTATATTTTCTGGTGTTGTCAAATAACATATAGTATTCAACTTGGGTTTGAAACATAGAGCAATCTTTTAATGAATCCCACACCACCCTCACCCATTATTGTGACGAACTCATTAACAATTCACCTTTCCAGAGTATCCATCCATTATCTTACCTCGTATGACGTCATAATCACCTCAGCGAGTGTATGATGACGTCAAAATCATTACGTCACAAAGGTTTCCATATAGACCGTCATCAAATCTCAACGAGTCCGACACGTATAAATTGTATGTCTTTGTAATTCTTTGTTATTTCCGAAAAAATTGGTCCCGATCCCAGGACGATTGATAATAAGGAAAAATTCGTTACCTCTGGAGAAGTGACCGAGGTGGTTACGCAAGCCACACTCAAACAATTTCCACATCCGGGAGAGGTAACTAATTTTTCCTTATTATGCTGTTTAGTATTTTGAAACTAACTTGACTGGGCGCTGTTGCACAGTCAAATTAGTTTCAAAATATTCAACAGCTTACCTGTGTAGTTTTTTTTATGGAAAATGATAGTTAGGGTGTTCAGAGATCGATCGATCCCAACACGAGCGAGGTGTGGGTGGAGCTTAGCTGGAGATGGGTGGGGAATAGCTAAAAACCTAGACAATTGTAATCAGTGGTTGATATAGATTATCATTTAACTAGTTATACATACGTTACTATTTAATTATGTTTTATTATACCCCATCTTGATGTATTTAATAATGTATTGTATTTGTATGTATGGGAGACACGTGTATAAGACTTATGTCTTACTGTGCTCCCGTTGAACAAAATAAATTCTGTTTAAACCAAAAATCGGAAAGGTCAATGGACCTTTCCATTTTTAGCTATGCCCCGCCCATCACTAGCTAAGCTCCACCTACACCTCGCCGTGTTTGGATTGATCGATCACCAAATGCACTAGCTATCAATTTCCTGAAAACTATACAGGGAAGCTGTTGAATATTTTGAAACTAATTTGACTGGGTGCTGTTGCTGCCTATGGCAGGAACAGCGCCCAGTCAAATTAGTGTCAAAATAGTCAACAGAATATTTATTAAATAGTAAGAGCAAACAATTTGTACAACAACGCATAGACCGTCTACAAATATGCGTTCGTGACGTACTTATCGACATCATTCATGACGTCATTCATTATGATGTCATTCTACACATCACGCAGTTCATTATGACGTCATATGATGGGTGGGTACTCTGGAAAGGTGAATTGCTCTACGCCATTATACAGTTCATGGATATCCAAAGATTTAACTAGAACGGCCATGTGTAAAGTTGTTACGCAGATATCGAATTTCACATTCAAACATAATCGTTTTGACATCTGGGGCAAAATTGTTTGGTTTACTTTCCATCCAACGCCCATGTCACGTACATTGAATTACAAACAATTGAACCAGTCACCACGGCAACTCAGAATGGACATTTCCAAGTTTTAGCTAGGCCCCGCCCATCTCTAGCTAATCCACACCCATACCTCACTGTTTGTGTTTGGTTGGATCAATCCCTGAACTCCCTGACTATCAATTTCCAGACAACTATACAAGTAAGCTATTGAAAATTTTGAAACCAATTTGACCGGGTGCTGTTGCTGCCTTAGGCAGCGATCGCTTCCAATCAAATTATGCTCCAAATATTCAACAGTATGTTTTATTTTGTTATGGATACATCTTAAGGTATCTCTGAGCTGTAGGCCTGACCGAGTTACACAGGTGCTTGCTATCTATAGGCGTGATAGGTTATGCAAAGGTCTAGACAGGTGTTACAATTTTCACTTTCCATAGTTAACTCATTAAGCACGAAATACCCAAAACCCAAACATCATTTACAATTTTTGCAAATATTATTTCGAAGATTTTGAAAACTATTTGACTGAAAGCTCGTCGTACATATGACACCAATATATATATATATATATATATATATATATATATATATATATATATATATATATATATATATATATATATATATATATATATATATATACGGTAAATTTTGTTCTTAGATCTTCAAGAATATACACAATTTGTTTTGATATTGTGATAACGAGACGTCAAAGATTTAAGCGTTAGTTTCAATTAACCATTTCTAGGCCTAAATCTGAAACACCATTTACAATAAAAGGTATTTAATGTTGAATAATGGACAGTTCCAGTTCATGTGATCCGTCAATCACGTGATGTCATAATAAACTATGTGACGTGCATGATGACGTCATACTCAATTACATCATGAATGACGTAGAAAAGCTAGTCATGACCACTTAATTTTCTTTATTATTTAATAAATATTTTGTTGAATATTTTGAAACTATTTTGACTGGCAGCTGTTGCTGCCACAGTTCAGATATCGATAGATTCCAATTCGGGCGAAGAGTGGGTGGAGCTTAACTAGGGATGAGCGAGGCATACCTAAAACTGGAAAGTCAATTGAGACTTAATTAATGAGCTTTTTGATTGGGCAAAATGTATATTTTGAAACTAATTTGACTGGGCAGCAACAGCAGTAACAGCATCCGTCAAATTATTTTCAAAATATTCAACATCTTACCTGCATAGTTTTCTGGAAATTGAGATTTAGGGAGCCCATGCATGGATCGATCGATCCTAACACGGGCAAAGTGTGGGTGGATAATAGTAGTAGTGTCGGAATTAAAATGATACCACCTCCCTCAACTGGCCGCCGTTCGGCGATCAGTGGCCCCCACCGCCCTCTCAATCCATGGGGAATAGGTTGGTGAGACATGTGGTTGGTTTATGCCTCTAGATGGAGGCCCAAGATTGTTGAGACAGGTGGTTGGTATGCCTCTAGATTTAATTCCGACACTACTACTAGGCAAATGATACCACCGCCCTCTCAATCCCTGGGGCATAGGTTGTGTGGGCCACCACGGATCGCCGAACGTCTGCCAGGGAGGTAGTAGCACACTACTACTACTACTACTACTACTACTACTACTACTACTACTACTACTACTACCAGGGTCTGAACGCCCCTTTAGAGAAAGACTCCACAGTGATATACACCACTGATCGCCATCAACCACAGGGCCGGTCTCTCTCTCTATTCTGTGTAGGCTCAGACAAACACATAGTCTCTGCCGGAGTTGCATCGGCATGATGGGACCACACATAGGGGCTTCCATCTACCTTGACAACGCTCACCTGGGAGGAGGCTAAAGTGATTAGCATGTGAACCACGGCAGACTCTGGCACGTTCACATGTTACGCAGAGAATCTGGTTCTGAGCAGGGGTCTCCAGCAGACAACCACGGCCTACCCTCTCCGCCCCATAGAAGTGGCAGACAGACTTGATCTCTTCACGTGGGTGAAAGCGGTCGTAAATGTTTCTCCGCAAGGGGTCAACCCAAGGATTGTACTGGGTGTCATCCCAGAAGTGGGACCACTTGGCATCCAATATCATGGCCCCTCGAGAAATAGCTGTGCCAGATCGAGCCCTGTTCTATCCGGATCGATAGTGATCTTCATCCCCTTAGGGGCAGGGGCTAGCTGCTTCACTCTGCCGCTGGCTAAGAAACGTAGCTCTAGTGAGTCCGACTCGCTGAAGCAGTTTAACAGCACCCTTGACTTTGGAGACATGTGACACACCATCTACCCGTAGGGTGCCCTCCTGGAGGTCAACAGCTTCTTCTGGTCCATTGAATGGACGACGCAGCAGGAGCTTTCCACCTGTAAACCTGATCCGTGACCTACCCTCGTCAGGGAGACACCTTCACCTATGTAGGTGAGGAAGGATGATCCCCGATTGTAGAGCTTTCGAACTGTCCCATCCTTTTTCACAACAGTGGAGAGGGGCGTAACCTCTATGTCAATGACTGCGGGAGGCCTATATAGGGGCAACCATGTTTGCCAGTCACCCCGGGTCCAGTGCAGTACCACACTTCATTCTTCTCAAATATGAGACTCTAAGGCCGAATTGCTTTGCAATAGCGCGAAGCTGTGCAACAGTACTCATGGTCTATATCCCTGTGGATGCCTGCATAGGGTGCGGGGGCCCCATGCATTGGAGAGTTAAGCGCTCCAGTGAATGGACCTCCATCCGTCTCGCTACAGCCTTGGCTCGCAAGTTAGCAGTCACCTCCTCGTCCAACTGACTAAACTCACGTATCCACTGCGCTTTCTTGTGGGGATGCCAAGGGTCCTCGGTAAGCACTCGAAACCTTCCCATATTCATTGCTCGGGAGAGTCGCTTCTGCCACTCCTCGGCACAGATCTGGTCGATCATCTGGAGCAGGTCAGCTTTCTTGGCCTTAGAGTAGCCTCTAAGGCCGAATTGCTTTGCAATAGCGCGAATCTGTGCAACAGTACTCATGGTGTATATCCCTGTGGATGCCTGTCTCTAAATGGGTGTTCAGACTCAATTATGTGTGGCGATCAGTACCTGTGGATGCCTGTCTGGGCGCTCAGACCTAATGTGTGGTGTTGGCGATCAGTACCTGTGGGTGGATGCCTGTCTCTAAATGGGCGTTCAGACCCTATTATGTGTGGGTGGATGCCTGTCTGGGCGTTCAGACCCTGTTATGGGTGGTGTATATCCCTGTGGATGCCTGTCTCTAAATGGGTGTTCAGACCATCTTATGTGTGGCGAGCAGTACCGTGGTTGGTGTATAACCCTGAGGATGCCTGTCTGGGTGTTCAGACCCTATTATGTGTGGCGATCAGTACCTGTGGGTGGTGTATATCCCTGTGGTGTTCATGGTGGTGTTTTTAATTATCAAAATAATGTTGGTATGTGTGGTGTTTGTAGCTGTGGTTCTGATAGGGTTGGTTATGTTGTTGTTGTTGTTGTTGTTGTTGTTGTTGTTGTTGTTGTTGTTGTTGCTGCTGCTGTTCCTTCTGCTGCCGCTACCGCCGCCGTTGTCGTCCATGTGAGTCGTCACCATGGCGGTGTCAATGGTATCGTCTTTATTCGTGTCGCTATTATTATTGCTTTTATTGTGATAGGATATTTTCACTTTCAGTTCATTTATGTTGTACTTTCTTGGCATGGTGGTGAGGGGGGGGGGTTACTTATTTGCTAGTTCCTTTCATTCTGGTACACTTGTCGCATAGGTGGAGCAACTTGTCCGGCTGTCGGTCTCAGGCACCGTGTTGACTGGTCGAGGCTGCGTGGTTTGCTGTCCACGATGCTGGCAATTGCGGTTGATTCCCGTGTTGATGGTACGTCTGTAGTCCGTGTTGGTGGGGAAGTAGTGGCCATTGTGTAGCTAAGTAATGGTTACCAGGTGGGTAGTTTTGTCTTTGGCTTACAGTGGGTTGTTGATCACGTTGTTCTCGCTCTAGCGATGTGTAATTCTGTGCACGGATCTGTCGGCCATCAATGCACAATTTGTCTCTCACCCAACGGGGTCTCTGGCCACTGGTTCTGACAGTGCTGTACTCTGGCGTTAGTTGGCGCCGTCGCTCGCGGATTTCTGGCGGGAACTGTTCGTTAGCTCCAAACCGTTTTCCGCGTAGTGGTCCAGGCGCTGCTCTTTTAACAAGTTCTCGATCCTGAAAATTGCTAAAGCGGGCAGCAATTGCTCTAGGTCGGTCCGTTTGTCGTGGGCCAATCCGGTGCACGTTCTGGAAAGTGGTGTCTTTCTCTATATTCATCATTACTTTCAGGAAAGCTTTTACTATAGATTCGGTATTTTCGTTTTCCTCTTCATGAATTCCTGAAAAGATGAGGTCATCCCTCATAGATCGTGTTTTAAGTTCTAGATTTGCTTCTTGGAGTTTTTCAAATTCGTTTCTCAGCGATCTCAAATCAGCCTCTATTGTACATCGCACTTCTTGCACCCTCTCTGAGATATGATTATTCGCAGTAGTGTTCTTGTTTTGCCATCTTGTAGCTGTGTATGGTTAGCACACAATTTATTGTAATCGTCGCTCAAGAACTGGACACTTCTCTCTAGATGTTTGACTTTCGTATTTGTGGAGTTTATCTTAGCGTATACCTTAGCTAATTTAGTATCAATCCCCGAGACTGTTTGTTGTAGAAGGTCTAGCCGAGAATTAAGGCCTAGCACATCTAACTGGTCGAATTTTGTGATTAATCTTTCGAGGTTAGATAAGTTGTTCACGACTAAATTACCGATATTATCACTAAGCACAGTTGCTGCGGAGAGTACAGCGGAGGGTGGTGGAGGGCAGTAATTTGAGACATTTAGGCTTGCGTTCATGTCTGGATTCATGTGTGTATCTGGTTCTGCATTTAAAGCTCTGTTCATTGAATCAGGCATTGGGTCAGGCATACCACGTACATTGTTTGGAGTCTCTAGAACTGTATCAAGAAGGAACAGAACCTTTGTGTATTGGCTACGTGTATGTTCGGATATGGGTGTATAAAGTATTGTATTCACGTGTGCAATAGCGTCACTCACCGCTCCCACCGCACCCTGCTCAGCCCTGATCAAGGTTCGCTGATTCTCTTGACCACGGTAGCCATACAGACCTTGCATATAGGCATATAATCACCCGCGCTGTCACCCGTGCTGTCTAGGCTATGACTATGGCGACTGTCTTCACTCTCAGGCTTTTACGATTTTGTTGTCTTTTTCCTCTTCTTATTTCGTTTTTCCGATGACTTCATACCACGTTTTCAAACTATTTCTGTCAAGGTGTTTATCGAGCACACGATGATGCAAAAATCTTACGCAAATACTTTCTATAGGCTAATAAATTCGAACTTTAATTTGCTTAATTTGCTCAGCACATTCAAGGTCGACTGTCCTGTCTACAGTTAAAAGTAGCAAGACACATGTAAAAAGCTTAGCCAAACAGCTAACTAAGGTAATTGGTCTATAGTTCTGCGCTTCAGTTAGTGGACTTTTATCTTTATAAATGGGTTTAATCATTCCTTCTGTCCAAGACTCAGGTATGTTACGCATTTCGAGTACATAATTATAAAGTGCGTGATAAATGAGTAGCATTATATGGTCAGTAGGTTTAAGGTATTCATTCGTTATACTATCCCATCCCGCTGCTTTGTTTGTTTTAAGTGATTGGATTGCCTTGCTAATTTCAGGCTTCGTAATGTTGACATTTATTAAGTCAATTATAGACTGCTCTGTATCATTTATTGGGATGTGTGTGTGGGGAGCATCATCATCCTGCATTATGGATTTACAAAAGCTGTACATATCATCGATAGGTATTTTGCATTTATCTGGTTTAGGATCTTGTGATTTTATTCTTTTCCAATATTTGCGTGTATTGGTTCTATGTAGCTTTTCTATTCTAATTTTAAAATATCTCTTGTTTTCACTTATTGCTTTGTTCATCGTATTTTTATACTGTTTGTTGGCTTCGATTAAATTTGTAATGCTTGCGTCTGGTTTCTTTAGCCGATGCTCGTTTCTACATTTATGGTATGTTTTTCTGGCCAGTTGACATTCTTTATTGTTCCAGGGTCTGTGTGTTTTGCCATTGCTATTGTTTTACTCACTATTTGTTAGCTGATAGCAGCATTTCCAAACAGAGCTCCTATATTTTCGACTACCTGGTTAACATCAATCTTAAAGTTCAATCAATTTATTTAATAGCTATCAGTTTTAATACCGAGATCTGTATACATCTGGTTTTCTAGCACCTTTTCTACGAAAATTTGAGATTTGTCAGATTTCCATCTGGCTGGTCGTGTTTTGATTAGTTGGTTACTGACCATAGGGTTGTTTGTATTCCAGGTTATATCTCTATTAACATGGGCAGAGCGGGTGTTTGGGAAGGTAAATCTGACTTCTAAGGCTGCATGGACATCTGACAGTAAATGGTAGAAGTCCATAACAGCAAAATCTCTGACGTTATCGAGTAGCTTATAGGACGACATTACATAATCTCAGAACGCTGCTGTTCTTGCAAGTCAATTTTCCTAATCCCTTTTCTCTCCCCATTCTACCGTTGTGTAATACACATATGTCTTCATCGATTCAACACGATTCTCGAATTATTCTGTGTTTAAACTGATATGGTATCTACATTTGGCAAACACAGCGAAGATTAATTCGTGACATTGTCTGGGTGATAATCTTCAAATTTACAGTTCAGCAAGGTTATATAGACCGTAGTCGTGTCTTATTTAACACTTATCACTCCATCTGCGATATTTCTTATAAGTGGACTGTCAATCATATGGCGTCATGATCAACTACATCACATGTAGGCGGACGTCATAACCAATTACGTTATAAATGACGTCATTTAGTCCAGCATAAACACTTAATAGTCCGTCAAGTTGTAGCCTACGATTGTATGTCTTTACTATTTAATAAACATTCTGTTGCACATTTTGAAACTAATTTTGCTTGGCGCTGTTGTTGCCATAGGCAGCAACAACACCCAGTAAAATTAGTTTCAAAATATTCAACACCATAGATGTATAGTTTTCTGAAAATTCAGTTTCAGGGAGTGCAGGTAGCGAGTGATTCAAACGCGTCCAAAATGTGAGTGGAGCTTAGCCAGAAATGGGTGGGGAATAGCTAAAACTGGATTCATCCATTGCTTGGTGAGAACATCTAGATCAGTAGATAATAAGAGTTGTCTATAATCGACTCTGGTACGTATGATTGAGTGGTCGCATCTGACAGGTGACACTCAATACAACTGGCTACAGCAAATAGCTTTTGGGACCAAATGATAGTGGTTCATCACGACAGGTGGCCTTGCAAAACAACCGTCTTAAAGAACCACCGATGTTTATCAGTGTTATTCCAAGCGGGCATTTCGTTCTTTTGATCAGACATGTAGGCCAGCATTGTGAAAAAAATTCATAAACCCTCAATTTTTGTTGACGGAAATTTCAATTTTCTCATTAAAAATGTCGATTTGCAGACTAAGAGAGTATTACTTTTGAAAAAATTATTATGGGAATTACTGGTTCTGTTATCGAGTTAGTAATTCCCGTCGTATATTTTCAAAAAATCGTCTATTGTTGGTCAACAAATAGACATTTCTCAAGACAAATCAATGCAGAAGCCGTTTTTGACCAGAGTGTGCGTTAAAAGCAACAGGTTAAAAGTAAGATTTTAAACATAACTCTTCTCATATCAATCTGTGTCATCACATCGTGCGTGCGTGCGTGCGTGCGTGTGTGCGTGCGTGCGTGCGTGCGTGCGTGCGTGCGTTCGCACGCTGTGGTGACACTATTAGTTGACTGGCTTACCACTAGAGCAGTTTAAAAAGCAACGCGTATTTTAACTCAACGACTTGGCAGAGTTGACCAAGTGTAAGTTTAACATTTTCATGACGAAACCGGTTAAAACCTGTCTCTGTAGCGGTCGTTGGGAATGCTAATTTTCAGGCCAAGAGAGGATTATTTTTAGAAAATTACCATCTGAATTACTGAGTCGATAACCGAGCTAGTTATTCCAGTGGCTACTTTTCAAAAATAGGCCTCTCTTGGCGTGTAAATGGACATTCAATACGCATATATTTATTTTCATGACAAGATTTAGTCATTAAATTGTTTACTTTGCCCCGGATGATGCTCAGGAATGTTTGGATTATATTCAATAAAGAAGCATTTATGTATGTTCTCATTTAAAATCTCACAAACAAAATGATATTTGCTCAAAATTTATTCTACTATTCACAACTTAATGGCCCTTCCCACTTTTAGCCATGGCCCGCCCACTTCAATCTACGCTCCACCCACACCACGTCCACGCTGGGATCCACCCATCTCTGAACTCCCTGACTATCAATTTCCAGAAAACTATACATGTAAGCTGTTGAATATTCTGAAACCAATTTGACTGGTTATGGCAGCAACAGCGCCCTGTCATCTACAGAATATTTATTAAATAGTAAATATATACAATTCGTACAACGTGTCGGAATATTACACGTTAAAGACGTACAATATCGAATCATTCGAGTAGTTGATTATGACGTCATATGATCGATGGATAAACGTGGAACGGTCGATTGCAGTACAGCTCAGAAATAACTTGTATTGTTCCATAACAAGATAAGACGCACTGTTGAATATTTTGAACATAACTCGATTGGAAGATCAATGTCTTCCAATCGAATTATGTTCAAAATATTCACTAGAACACGTGTTCAAGACTGTACTAACTAACATGTTTCTGTGCTTTTGTCTTAGAAACGTGTTAGTTTATTTATAAGTAGTAATGTAAAGTTTTATTTCAATACATTGTGATAGTCTCTCAGTCACTTCAGAATCCATCGTGAATGCACGGTCTTTGTGGCGGCGGCAGAGAGTCGATAACCTGTGTTTGCGGCATACCTTCCCAGTGGCCCTAAATAGAAATACGTAATAAATATTGAAGTAATAGAGATTAATCACACTAAACACTTCAACATCATTCCCAGTCAGACCCATTGCCAATGTAAATATCCGATCTGCCGCTCAAGTATATGACGTCATAATCAATTCACCTTTCCAGAGTATCCGTCTATCATCGGACCTCGCATGACGTCATAATCAGCTTAGCGCGTGTATGATGACGCCACGATCATTACGTCACAAAGGGTTCCATATCGACCGTCACCAAATCTCAAATACTCCGACACGTTGTATGAATTGTATGGCTTTGTGATTGTTTGCTATTTAATAAACATGCTGTTGAATATTTTGAAACTAATTTGACTGGGCGCTGTTGCTGCCTTAGGCAGCAACAGCACTCAGTCAAAATAGTTTCAAAATATTCAACAGCTTAAATGTGTTTTTTTAGAAATTGATAGTCACTGTAGGAGTGCGCGATTGCGTTGAGTGCTCGCGATCGATTATTAAAAAATAATCGTGATTACTCGATTAATCAGCTTGGATACAAATTACCAATGCCTGGCTCGTTTATTGAGCCAGGCATTCCAGTAACACATTTTCAAAAAGAGTCTTCTCTTGCCCTGCGAACGGACATCCATTCACTAAGCAAAATGCCATTTTTCATGACCGAGCTCATTAAAAAGTAATTGAAAGTTAGGTTTTGAAATATTTTGTGCAATAGAAAATATTCACGATTATTCGATTATTTAAATTTTAATCATATAAATTCACGATTTTAAACATAATCGCGATTTTCGATTTAATCACGTAATCGCGCAAGCTTGACAGTCAGGGTGTTAAGAGATCGATCGATTCCAACAGAGCGAGGTGTGTGTGGAGCTTAGCTAGAGATGGGCGGGGCATAGCTAAAACCGGAAAGGTTCATTTTGTTACTTAGGCTGAAATCACCATCAAAATGTGTAAGGAATGACATATCTAGGCTCCGTTGTGAACATTTAGCAAGTGCACATATCGTATGTAGTTGATGGGTTTACTATTTAGTAAAATTATGTTGAATATCTCAAAACTAATTTGACTGGGCAGCAACTACACCCAGTCAAATTAGTTTCATAATACCCAGCAGCTTACCTGTGTAGATATGTTGAAATTGGGATAGTGTGAACTCAGACATCAGAGTATATAAGCAATTAAAACACTAGAACTGTAGCTGTGATTCGCAACTAGTATTCGTCAGTGTGACCGTTACTCTTTCTGTCTCCTGACTATCAAAACTTTGCATTTCTTAGAAAGTTTCCCAACTCGCAACCTCAATACCTTTCACTTGTTCAGAATCATTGACTGTTGCTGCGAGTATTAATGCCTTTGCAATTGATATACCATATTCTGAACAATTAACAATGGTCTCAATTTGTCAACAATCTTTTTTGCCATTCCATATTGAATTAATCAAACGAGTTTATTATAATATCAGATGGAAGACGTTTACGAGTTCCAAATAAAATCTTACGAAACTAAATTTGATCCAAAATTGGTAATGAGTTTGGGATTCTATGTATCACATTCTTACTATATTTACCTGCATTCTAACATTTTCTTCTAATTTTACCTGGAAATTTTGTCATAACAGAAGAATTAAATTTTAACTATGCCCCGCCCATCTTTAGAACCGGCCTACTAACAGTTATTACAAAATCTGGACAATGGTGCTAATAAGTGGCCCGCTTAATATTAGTGTTTAAGTTCTTACTGGAAATCGTTCTCCGGATGACTGGTTGCATTGCATGGAAAGCGGTGTGGTTTTGTAAAGCGTCTTCAGTAAATGGGCGTTTAATGGAGTCCAGCGGATTGCCTCGTAATTTCTCCGGTTTCCTATATACGGCGAGGTGTTGTCATCATCCCAGCTGAAAAGGAGGACGCAGTGACTCATTGTTAATTGTTTATTCGCGCGCTGACTCTTTCTATTATATAAACTAATCAGCTTTGCATAATAGTTATTTACGGAGATTTTACATACTGAAATAATACACACACAAAGGCATGCATCCTCTCATGCATGCGCACAGACCTGCACACACGCACACGCCCATATACACGTGCATATAAGTATACACGCACACATGCACATATACAAACACGCACGAGCACACTCACACGCACGCGAGCACGCACGCACGGACGCGTGTACACAAGCATGCATACATACCAGCCTGCCCACCATCCGCCTTCCCCTCCAGGCACATGCAATACGCATGCACGCACAAACGCACATGCGTGTACAGACACCAGTTACACACCTACACACGCACATCTGCACACATACAGAGAAATGCTTAACAAATATTACTAATTAATTAATTAATTAATTATTCATACACCTATGGCAGCAACGGCGCCCAATCAAATAAGTTTCAAAATATTCAACAGAATATTTATTAAGACACACAATTCGTTAAGCAACGCTTAGTCCGTAATCAATTACGCGTTCCTGATGAACTTAGTCACACCATTCAGGACGTAATTGATTATGACGTCAGCATTCACGTCACGTAGTTGATTATGACATCATTTAATTGACTGAGAAACTGGAACCCTCAATTTGTCACTATTTTGTGCTCATCAGGTAGAGGCAGGATTCGAACCCACGACCCTTGGTCTACGAGTTGACCATCATTACTACAGGTGTCGTATGGTGTGTACGTTTATGATAGACCACAATTTGACAACTGTCGAAACAGCGTTGATTATACGTATATGATGTGCCAAGATCTCTTTAGCCTGGATGATAAGTTATCTAATGGAAGAATCCAGTTTATTAATCAATCATATGACGTCATAATCATACACCGTCACATGTAGCCTGACGTCATAATCAATACGTCATGAATGAAGCCAGTCATAAACGCTTAATAGTCCGTCAGGTTGTACGAATTGTATATCTTTACTATTTAATAATCATTCTTTTGAATTTACTTTGACTGGGCGCTGTTGCTGCCATAGGCACTGAAGATCGAATCTCACTCTCTAGCTAATGATCACCAAAAGCGACAAATCAGTCGTGGTGTGGACGAGTATCATAATGTGTGTATAAATCACTAACACTTTCATGTGCTTACTTAGGAATGCCATACTAATAGAAGACTATTTTTTGAAAATATCCCACTGAAATGCCTGGCTCGATAGCTGTGCCAGTTATTCCAGTGGTAAATTCTCAAAACTAATCTTTTGGTCAGCAAATGGACATTGAATAATTAAAATTTTTTTTTTATATCCTTGGACAAATCTAAACATTGAAGTGTTAATCACAATACCATACTTCCACAAAATCCAGTTTTAGCTATGCCCCGCTCATATGTAGCTATGCCCCGCCCATATGTAGCTAAGCTCCACCTACCATTTACCCGTGGTGGGATCAATCGATCCATGCACTCTCTGAATCTCAATGTCCAAAAAACTATGCAGATAAGCTGTTGAATATTTTGAAACTGATTATATTGGGTGCTGTTAAATATTAAAGACATACAATTCGTACACCACCACTTAATCAGGCATCACTTAGGCGTTTGTGACGAACTTAGGCACGTCATTCACGACGTAATTGATTATGACGTCATCCTAGCACCACGTAGTTGATTATCACATCATATGATCGAATGAAAAACTGGAATCCTCCATTGCTAATCATCGAATATGCGGGTAAAACTTACTCATGCATAAACTTAAAGAAGGAATCCAGCACCTTGGTGTCAATCGAGCTCTTACACACCTCTAGATTCACCCTTGGGTAGTAGTGGACATAATTCACACACATTTCATCTTTGATAGAAAATCCACCCTGGAAAACAAGAATTCACACAAAGCTGTTGTTGAACTTAAAGACAAATCATGTATTGTGTATTTCACCCATTTAAAGGATAACTAACCTCATCTCTTGATAGCTATTCAAGTGATCTAATACGCCACTCACAAACTATGCAGGTAATTTTAAGCTTTTTATCATACCGTTAAAGGGACGATATTCAGGCTGTAGTAGCTAAATGTTGATACATTTCTACAGCATATGTTGGCTGTCATGATTTACTTTTCAACCAATCAGAAAACCCCATTGTGTCTGCCTCGGTATATACGATCGGCCATAGAGGTACCATCTATAGTTTGTCAATGTGGCGCAAAAGCAACCATACCGGTAAGCTGTTGAATATTTCGAAACTAATTTGACTAGAAGTTGTTGCTGCCTTAGGCAGCAACAACTTCCAGTCAAATTAGTTCCAAAATATTCAGTAAGATGAATATTACATGATAAAGAATGTAATGCATTGGCACTTAATTACATGACATCACACACTATCGCTTGAAGAGACAAAATGGCGACGATCACTGTTCAACGTTTACTTGAGATTATAAAGTAGATAATTGTGATACAGATAAGGGAATGTGACAGGATATGAATGGTATGCTATCTACATACAATAATCTATCGGTGCAATACAACTTTTGAAATAACATTAGCATCCCTTTAATATAAGACTCGTGAATAGGGCAGAACAAAATCTAATCAAAATATTTACAATTTAATAAATAACGATTTGAATAGTTTGAAACAAATTTGACTGGGAGCTGTACTTGTTGCATATGGCAACAAAGATCCTTGTGAAGTTAGTTTTAAAAATATTCAACAAATTTCCCTTATGATTGTCTGAAACTTGGCGTTGTGGCACGTGGGGAGAAACGGGTTAGATTATCTAAGTGGTTAGTATTAGCTAGGCCTATAAAATAGCACGTTGTTTGTTTATGTCTTACCAATGTGACGATATCTTTGTCTGACGTACTGTCTTCGCATACTGTTATCAAAGCATCGCCCTGAAACATAATTCACCTTTTCAGAGTTTCCATCCATCATCTGACCTCGTATGACGTCATAATCAGCTCAGCGCGTGTATGATTACGTCATAATCATTACGTCACAAAGGCTTCCATATAGACCGTCAGCAAATCTCAAACAGTCCGACACGTTGTATGACTTGTATGTCTTTGTAATTCTTTGCTATTTAATAAACATGCACTTAGGCAGCAACAGCACCCAGTCAAATTAGTTTCAAAATATTCAACAGCTTACGTGTGTAGCTTTTTGGAAATTGATAGTCAGAGTGTTCAGAGATCGATCTATCCCAACACGAGCGTGGTGTGGGTGGAGCTTAGCTAGTGATGGTCGGGGCATAGCTAAAATGGAAAGGTCTATTAGTTAGAAGCAATAGCATATCATACATAGTAAAACATGTTTATAACGCTGACCGTAAGGACCATCAAAATCTGGTCACTAAAGACAGGTGGTCGCTTTATACAGTCCATTTGCTAGAGAATATAGTGTTGGGGTGCAATGAAAGACTCCAGCTTAGCTATGCCCAGACCCATCTTAAGTTCCAACAACACCCAGTTAAATTAGTTTCAAAATATTCAACAGTGTACTAATATAGTTTTCTGGTAGTTGATATTCAGGAAGTGCAGCGATCGATCGATCCCAACATGGGCAAAGCGTGGACGGTACATAGCTAGAGATGGGAAACATCTCCAAGAAACTATTCCTGACAATTTCACGACCTGTTTAACTCCCCCAATGAATGCGGGGTATCTTGACAAGGGAGATAACTCCAAGCGATTGTGCAAAGATGGAAAGAATAGGCCCCCTTGTCACACTTTTACACTGGGAAGTAGTTTTACCGCCGATGGCCCGGTCTCACGCTGGTCTCGAGGAATGTCCAATTGCAGTCCAAGAGCCACAGCACCCAGTCAAACTAGTTTCAAAATATTCAAGAGCATGTTTATTAAATAGTAGACATACAACTTATCTACGTCATTCATGACATCATTTGATTATGATGTTTATCGTAACCTCATGTATTTGATTATGACGTCATATGACAGATGGATAAACTGGAAAGATCTATTCTTTTGCCAAGTTTTAAATAACAGCCATCATTTGGTCCCAAAAGCAAGAATCCACTATAGACAGATTTAACCATAATATATTTAAAACAAGAGAAATGAGAGGTTGCAGATCCTCGCCCTCCCGTTTTTGTCCCATTGTAAAAATGTTTGGATTTTTTTGATTTTTTTCTATTTTTCAGTTTTTCGGATGGCACCCAAGGCTGGAGAGTCCTAATGTAAAGTCATACGATTTCTTATGCACAAATTTGAGCCAAATCGGACTGGTAGTTATGTAGACGTCCATAAATCCAGAGTTTGATCCGATCCGCATTCAAGTCAGCCTTTTTGATTCGGATCATGACCAGCATTTCAAAATCCTCTTTTATGGTTCCTTTACTGTGTTAAAATTTGAAAATTTTGAATTTTTAAATTTTTTAGATACATCTCCGGTCACGCAAGCACACGCACACAGGGATGCAAATATCCGCTTTCGCCTTATAACTTACCGGTAGAACCTCGACCGGTTCTGGTAGGGTACGAATCTCCTGGAAGTGCGGACTATAGTGGTTATCCCGGTTGAGTTCTGGTAGCTCCACCCCACCTCTGATATGCTGCGTATATATCCTCCGTCCAGTCAGATGCGTGTGTAACTGCGAGGCAAACATCTTAATTCCTTGTTTTGGAAGTCCCTGAAAATATATAATGTTGGGTCTTAAGTCAATATTACCTGTTTTGCTGCTGCAAGCCACCAGACAATAATTTCCATGTGCAATAACTCTGAACATGGTGAATAATTTAAAAACTATTTGACTGAAAGTTGTTGGTGGCTTAGCCACCAACAACTTTCAGTCAAATTGTTTTCAAAATATTTACCACATCCAGAGTTAAACCTCCAGGAAAATGTAGTCTGCAAAAATTCAGGCATACAGCTAATAACGAGTACAAGAAACGTGTCGCTAAGAAGGACTAAATGGCATATAATAAATATATTTCATTCAAAGAAAAACTTACAAAGTATTTCCAGCAAAGGCATTGCCCATTGACCAATTATAGACACGTCCGTCTAAACATGATGAACACAAAACTAATTTGCATATTAGTTAAAGCAGTAATACGGACATGCCCATGGCACCAACGTTAGGAGTCCATTTACTGAAGAGAAAACACACACCAAATTTGAAATTACAGGACGGACCAACCGACCGACCGACCGTCCGGATGACGGACCAACCGACTGACCGACCATCTGACACTAATTATGAAATGCAACTAAAGGTGTTTTAATGTTAGAAACATTAGAATATTTGAACAAGAATCATGTTTCGTGTGTCAATCAGAGTCAGATTATCTTTGTTGTGATTATCGGGGATCAATTTCAGGCTATGCCCCGACCATTTATAGCTAAGCCGCACCCACACCTTGGCCGAGTTAGAATCGGTTGACCCCTGAATTCTTAGCGTCCGAATATCAAGGTAACTATACAGGTAAGATGTTGAATATTTTGAAACTAATTGAACTGGGTGCTGTTGCGGCCTATGGCGGCAACAGCGCCCAGTTAAATTACTGTAAAAATTACCAACATAATGTTTCTTAAATATAGTTAATCCATCACAGTCATACAATTCGGCCACTTGCCTGACAATTCCAGCTTCGTGACGGAGGACTTCTGTCAAGTATGATTATGCAGGTCAGCCTACATGTTACGCAATTGCTTATGACGTCATGTATGGTCTACTTGAGTGACGGATCTGATTAATCAATTTCCTTACCACGTTTGTACACTCTTCGATGCAATCGCCGACCAGCTTGAAGATCTCCTGTCTTGGTGGGATGGCCATTTTGTCCGTATACTCCAGACCAAGTTCCATAATCCCGGCATCGTATCGGCGAAGTTTAGAGGTCACATAGAACCGTATTCCAGAACTGTCCACGTGGCCTAAGCACGAATGAAGACATACATTTATCACATACGCAAATTTATAGTCCATTGCATGACGTTCATTGACCCTTTCGTGACGAAGCCGGCCTAAAGCAGCCTCTGCAGTGGTCTTCAGAAGTGTTTATTTGCAGGCCAATAGAAGGCTATTTTGAAAATTTTCCACTGGGACGACGGGCTCGATAACCGAGGCAGTCGCCTCTGTGGTAAACTTCCAAAAGGAGTCTTCGCTTGGCCTGTAATTGGATATTCAATAAGCAAATATTTTTAAATTCTTGACAAAATTAAGCCATTGAATTTATAAACTAGTGACAAAAAAATCATGAATTACATATCCGTGTCACGTGCTCATGACATATGACTTCATTAATGTATTACTACTTCGGTCGTCGCCTAGCAACGATGGCGTGCCACATACTCGCGTACGTTATTTTATTGCTAAACTATCGTAGAATGAAATCTGTTGTCAACAGATTTCATTCTACGACATTTTAGCAGTAAAATAACTTGTTAAAGGTGCATATTCACACCAGAATGCATAACAATAAAATTGTTACGGCTTAAATTGGGTGTGTAGATGTAATGCAACGAAATACATTTTTCGTTATGAATTTGAATTAGGGACTCGTGTCTCTAATTCATTTTCAAAACTTGAAGAATTATATTAAAGGCGCTTATTCACACCAGAATGCCTGAAAATAAAAAATTTAAAATTGTAGACCTTTACAGGCTTAAATCGTGTGGCAAGATGTAATGAATCAAAATAAATCTTAATAAATGATGATTTCACTACGTATAAATTAGTATAATTGTTAGCTGTGAATTTGAATTAGGGGCGTCCTGTAGGAATTAATAACACAATCGAAATTTGTATATCAACTATGTGTCAAGCATACAATGGCATGCTACAACAACACATTCCGTAATGTTGTTGTTTAGCTGACAGATCGCATCAAATCAGAACCAGCCAACACCGCTTTGCCTATGTGCAGCAGTAGCTCCATAGAAGAGAAGCCCAGAGTTTGATTGGTCAGGATGACGTCATGATCAATGAGCGTTGATCAAACTCTGGTGCAGAGAATTAGAAAGAACAAGTTTCAGAGTAAAAATCGAAATGTAAGTGATCATGGATTGGTCAGGACGACCAACAGTAATAGGTAGAAGCTTCTAGGAGGGAATAAGCAGACATTGATTGGCGGACTGATTATCCAGACCAGTCAAGCTGTGCTTATAACCTACCTAGAAGAATCATTAGAACAAAGAATAAATATTACGATATGTATATAACTATATATCGTAATATGTATAGAACTTCAGAGTTGCTGAAGAGAATAAATAAGGCACTTTGCCGTTTGTAGAATCAATCAATCCAACACCAGGGTTCCGTAGACATCGCTGATGCTACGATAGTGTAGAATAAACATTGTATCAGTACTAGTTAAGTATTGAGGAGAAAATTCTCAAAGATTTAATTCAAAGTTGTACAGTTAAATTAGCCTCATTATTAAAACTATCATCTTGCAAAAGCAAGACACGAGTTTGGTTTTCATTTCGTAAGGACTCTAGAGTTGAGAGAAACACTTCACCAAAGCCGGGAATCTTCATCAAGTCAGATAGGCCCGATTGTCACGTACAAATATCGTCGCGGTTCATCCAGCGACGAGGTGAGCCGACGATCATCCTTCTACCGCTTCTTTGGTAAGAGGTTGTCGCAGCAACCTTACAACACCCTAATCTTACCATTGACGTAGTAGGAGATATCATCAATTAAGAAACTATCCGGAGATCCAAAATCTTCATTAGCTTCGTCTGCCAGGATCTGGAGTCTTCATTCATCACAAGAAGTCACGAGATCTGTGAGTACAATCGTAAAATATGATAGCCTTAAGATGTCCGCCGATAGACCCATAATAACTGTTCTAACAGACGTAGCGGACAGATTAAAAGCAGTTGTTGAGCTAGCCAAACAATCACAGAACACTAAAGTCACGCAACATAGGGAGTATCACGAGAATACTATAGTTAAGATTACCACAGACATAACTTGCGAGGAACAGCCGCGTCTTAAACGCGCCATTGTACAACTGTACTATCAATAAATTGTGATTCAGAACTATATAACATGAATTAGAACTGTACGAATAAGTGAATCATGGCAACGGCACATAGAGGAGATCTGACGTTACCGCCAGTAACGCAGCCACAACATGGACCGGAGCTACGACCGGAGACGGTCGAGACGATGAGACATCGGGACTGCGATGGCTAGCGCCATTGTAGTGGAGAGCGATAGATGAGAGAGAAACCGTGTGTTTAGGAAGGAAGTGAGAGAGCTTACGCAAAGAGTCAAGCCTTGCGACGGTTTGATACCAGAGGAGGTGAGGCAGTTTCTTGATGAGACGCGAAGAGTGCGGGAGGCCACCGAGGGTAACGTCGAGGGGATCCCAGTATATATAGTGACGAGAGCCTTCCGTGGACAGCTTTCCAAAGCAGTAGATGCATTCATCGTCGGCAAGGTGAGGGATACAGTTACGTTCGAAGAGTTACGCGAGTTCATCACGCTTAACTTTGTATCCGCTAATGAAAATGAAAGGGTCAAGTATGACCTAGAGAGTGTAAAACAGCATCGTAGTGAGACTATGGTATCCTTTAACAGAAGATACAAAGAGATGGCTACCCGAGCGTACCCGACTGCGAATGTGGATAACAAACGCATTATATTATCCGCATACATAAAAGCACTCAGTGACAAAGGGATGGGACGTCGAATAGTAAGAAAGAAGATAACCGCAGTTCAGCGTGCAATGGAAATGACTGAATAAGAAGAAGGATGCAACGATCTGTTGCAAGCGATGAATATCTCACCAAGGGGGAACGAGGAGAATATGGAGATAAACATGATTGATGAAGAAGAAGGAAAAGATGTCAGGCTGCCACCAAACAACGACCGCGACAACAACGTCCACCAATGACGTGCTTTACACGTGGACACGAGGGCCACTTAGCTAGAGAATGCTTCTCGGGTCAGAACAACCGACCAGTGGTAAAATGCTTCAGATGCGACAAGGAGGGCCACTACCAGGCCAATTGCCCAATGTCATCTCCACTACCGCAACGTCGAGCAGTGAAACGACCACGCCAAGCAGATCGTCGAGGGGAATCGATGGAAATCGACGAGATTAACAACGGTGAACATGTGTATGGACTCGAGACCACTCCACAGTCAGGTTCGCGGAATACTCGAAAGGATCTCGCGAACCGAGCACGAATGCACGATGACTATGAGGACCGGGACGGATTCGTTCTAACCGGTGAAAACACTGACAGGTATGGCCGTTTTTCTTACGGTAGCGGAAGAGCCCTGTCAGTGAATGGACGTCGCCATTCGTATGTGGAAGCAGTTAGCGGACGACGGAGTCCGTTAAACGAGGACGGAGGAGATCGCTGGTGACTGAGCGATTTCTAATCCGGCTCGAGTTCGAACCGCACAGTCGAGAGGATCAAGGCACGTATGTAGATGCATTAATTGATACTGGTGCTGGTTCGCCCATAGACATTTTGGGAGAGACCCAAATCAAATTCAAAGACGCCCGGCCTATTCCCAGTATGGTTGTAAATAGTATGCGTCATGAATGTCTGATTGGAGCAGATGCCTTGTACTTGGGAAATGCAAGGATTGACTACAGGACCAAAGAGGTAGTATGGTTTGGTCATGTATACCCTTTCAGGATTCCGTATAGGGAACAAACAAAGTATGTATATGCCAGTTGCAAAGAAACGACTGGATGTGCAGTTATTGACAAAGTGCTGAGTGACTTTGCCAATAATTTCGATACGGCTCGTCCAAATACATTACGACTAGTACCCAAGGTAAAATGCACGATACCAACAGGAGATTCTCCTCCTATAAGGCCGAAAGCCTATCGTCTACCGCTTGCTAAGCAGTATGTGGTTAAAAACCAAGTGAAAGAAATGCTTGCAGCGGGAGTCATAAGACCATCGTCATCACCCTGGGCGTCACCCATAACTCTTGTACCGAAAAAGGACGGTGACACCAGATTCTGTATAGACTACAGGAAATTGAATTCCGTATGCCGTAAGGATAGTTATCCACTGCCGAATATATCCGACATTTTTGATTCGATGCGAGGCGCAACGATATTTTCTACTATGGACTTGAAGTCTGGATATTGGCAGATACCAATGGCCAGCCAAGACATAGAGAAAACACCGTTCGTCTGCAGTGAATGTCTCTTCGAATGGATTCGGATACCTTTTGGTTTTTGCTCAGGTGCCATATTTCAGAGGGAAATGAATGATATTTTCCGCGAATATGTAGGAAAATATGTGCACGTTTTCGTCGACGATATAGTCGTATATTCACGAAATCCGACGGAACACGCACATCACTTGCGTAAGGTCATGCGCAAGATTCAGGAGTATAATTTGCAAGTGAAGAAAAAGAAGTGTGACTTCGCCAGTAAGTCTGTTGACTTGTTAGGATATCACATTTCTGCACAAGGGTAGCTCCACAGGTTCAAAAGGTCAAAGTCATTCGAGAAATGACACCACCCCGCGATGTGGGTGAAGTACGTAGTTTTCTCGGAGCTACAGGTTACTACCGCTCTTGTGTTAAAGGCTATGCCGAAATTGCGAAGCCTCTGATTGAATTGACTAAGAAATATAAGCGATTTGAATGGGGTAAGCATGAACAGCAAGCGTTTGAGAAATTGAAGATCTTGCTGTGTAGTGAGACTGTACTCACATATCCGAACTTGAACGCCCCATATAAGTTATATACAGATGCGTCTAGTTATGCAATAGGTGCGATACTAGTACAGGTCGATGACAAGGGTATAGAGCGAGTGATACAGTATGTAAGCTCCACTCTTAAAGACAGTCAGTTAAATTGGCCCGTAATAGAAAAGGAAGTTTATGCTGTAATATATGCATTGAAGAAGCTCCGACCGTATCTATTTGGCGCGCAGTTTACCGTGTATACTGACCACAAACCCCTGAAGAGGCAGTACTGATTGCCGAGTACGGATGTAAGATAGAATACATCCAAGGCTCGAAGAATACGAGGTAGACGAAGGTGCATTACCTCACGTCCCTTTAGAGGTATATGACATACCATACGACGACCTATGTGCCGAACAGACCAAGGAATACCCGGAGTTATTTAGAAATACGCCGGAGGAGTACATGGTTAAGAATGGCATATTGTATTCTTTGATCACACCTTCAGCGTTGGACGCTGAATACCCCAGAATCGTATTACCTACCCTGTTCCGTGAGAAAGTGTTCCTGAAAGCTCATGAACGAACAGGTCATCAAGGTCTGAAGAAGACTATCGGTATGGTAAGAGATTCTTTCGTGTGGACGTCTTTGAGAAAGGATGTGGTACGTATGCTTGAGACGTGTACGACATGCCAGGTCAACCGACCTGTCACTACTCGACCTAAATATAGTGAGATGCCCATGGCCAGTTATCCAACTCAGATAATTGGTATGGATTTGATTGGTCCACTCTTAGAGTCGAGTAGAGGTAATAGTTATGTCATGACGGTGATCGATCACTGTTCTGCATGGGCACGGACCCGATCGCAGCGAAGACATCTCAAAATGTTGAAGATAAATTCTTCAATGAGTATGTCGCTCGTCATGGTATCACTGAGATTCTGATTACAGATCAGGGTAAAGAATTTTGTTCGAATTCTCTGGAACAGCGATTTCATGAACACGGTATTGATCATAGACGATCGAGTCCGTACCATCCACAAACCAACGGACGTACCGAGAGGTTCAATCACACTCTTAAGGAGTTGATCCAGAAAAGTGTGAATAACGAGTCTCGTGCATGGGAAGATGAGTTAGGTGCAGCTTTAATGGCGTACCGCAACACTCGTCACTCCACGACTGGATATACGCCATTCTATCTGACGTATAGTCGATGTGCAAGACTTCCGTTTGCAGTTCCACTCGATGCTTCGCACGATCTTGGTGAGAGGCTAACACGTCTCAATAATGCCTTGCTGCACGCTCGTGGAGAAATGGCTAAGTCTCGAGAAGTACACCGAGAACAAATTAACAAGCGTGCAAATGCTGGTGAATATAAGGTTGGCGATTCAGTGGTCGTAAAAGCTGAAGAGAGGATGAAGTTGACCTCTCGCAGTGACCCTGAATATGAGATCTTTAAGATCAATGGACCCGTGGCTCACGTCCGCCATCAAAGGTCTGGGAAGGTACGCGTGCTTAATATATCCAAGCTATGGGTAGTCGACTCAGAGATGTGTTGGGACAAAGTAAGACCATGCCCTATTCGTAACCCTGCAAAAGGTACGAAAGCCAGCCATCATCCAAGAACTGTAGTATTACCCGAGTCCGTACCTTTGCCGGTACCCGACTCCAACGCGACACCTTATAAAGTAGCTCGCAGGAAGCGACCGGCTTCTAATTGGGAGCCGAAGGTGCGTAAGGTGGGTAAGGCGGCCGACATGGATGTAGATCGACCTGGTATGGGTAATGATCCAAAGTATGAGTCACCGATGGATACGTCAGAGACTCCTCATACCGTAGTGATGGACACCTCGGAGGATGTACCCGAGCCTGCCACTGAGCCAATGGAAACACTTCCATCGCACCCATACTTACTGCGCAAGCGCAGTCACGCTCCTGAGATCAGCTCAGACAGTAAGCGACCTAGGATTGGTGCGTTTGGCCGAGCTTTATACGATGACTTCATCAGTCGTATAGAGGCCGTTATAAAGCGGCATAGCAGGAGATAATTTTAATCTCTGCTTAATTGCTATACTAGTAACTTCGCAGTTGTCTAAACCATCATGTATACTTTACAGTTATGCGTATTAGTGGCAGTAGTCAGTTTAGTGTGTGGATTATGCCAGAACTCTAGCGTGCATAAGTTAGAAAATGGAGTTATGATAACCAACCACCAGAAGATATCTGTAATACGAGCTGAATGGACAGTAGTGGTATCTATCGACCACCCGTATTTACCTGCTAACTTTCTTGAACGTTTAATACGATTTCGTGTTCTTGTTGCTGATATTGGTCGCAGGACTTCCTTGAGTAGCAATGACATTTTCGGACTCCAACATCGTATAAACATTATAAGAAGGATTGCCAGTAGAACACAACAGACGATGTTGAGTCGTGCTACTAATCGACAAAAACGTGGATTATTTAACATTGTAGGAGACATAGCCTCTTCTCTGTTTGGGACCGCAACAGCAGACAATATAGAAACGATCAAGAATGTGGTCAAAACGGCTATGAGAAATATGAATCGTTTGGTTCACTTCTCCAATAAATTAGCGTCCCACGTGAAACTTGCTTTCAAGGGAATTAACATCAACGTTGACCGCATCAATGAGGTCACCGACAGTTTGGTCGATTTGACCAAAAACGTAAGCAAGTTATTTCAAATTCACGCGGCACAACAAGCTGACCTATATGCGTTGGTACGCTTAGGTCATATTATTGATTCGGCCGAGAATGAGGTATATAGTTACCAAAAATTGGCCGCCCAGTTTCATAGGCAGACCACTTCTCTGGAATTGGGTAGATTAACAGAAGAACTGTTTAGTCTGTCTGACTTGGCCGACGTCGCTAAACAAGTCAGCGTAGGAAACAGATTGGTTCATCTATACCAATGGTATTACAGAAATGTAGTCGTGTATCGACTATGGAAAGATGACTCGCAGTTGCATTACATCGCAACTTTACCGCTAATTGATGGTGGCAATTACATCGAATATGGGTTACATTCGTGGCCGGAACCTTTGGCCACGGTTGGTTATTATATGCAAGTCATCATTGCGCGAACGAGTATAGGACTGGATACCAAAACCGAGTGGTACTTCACGCCATCCGAGTGTCGGGGGTAGTGAACCTCGAGTCTGTCACGGACAACTGAGAGTCGATAAGACTCACGTACCTTGCATAGTTAGTCTGTTGACTAACACTACCGACAGTTCGTGTAACATTCAGTTATCAGAATCTAAGGAAACATCTAGCAAGTTATTATGGATAGCCCTGGTATAGTGTGGTTTAGTTGTTGATGTTGTACAACGAGTTAGTTAACACTCTCTTAAGGCCTTAAGAGACGGTTAATTAACTTTGGTTGAGGGGCATGTGTAGATATGGGATTGTCTTGTCGGAAGTCATGACCCCGCTGGATGTCTTATATTTACGAGTAAGTCCTAAGTGAAATCCATATTTGAAAATACCAGGTGAGCTAATGGACCGAGTTACTATATGCATTATTATTTAGTTATGTGTTATACAGCACTGGTTGACATCAGCTGATGATGTACAGTTTCAGTTTCGGCGAAACTGATAAGGATTGTTGGATGGTATATTCATCATCAAAGTTTAAACGATCGAATTGAAGAGAATAGGACCTCCGGTTCTGAGTTGATGTGTATCTGGAAATAGTTGAGATAAAAGTTGTTGCTGTGTAATCGGCACACACTTTTATAATATTCGGCAGTCGTTTGGATCAGTAGTTTAGGAAATAATCAAGGGACAAGAATCGATGGAATCGTACGTGACAGACTGACTGTAGTTGATGACGATAGGCATTCTGATTCTCATACGAGAATAGAACAACACCAGCTGGCGATGAGATCATACAGCTCATGTGCCTATTAACTCTATTATCCTACAGGCTTATTCACGATAGGCAATGGACAGGACATAGACATTGTAGCGTCCTGTAGGAATTAATAACACAATCGGAATTTGTATATCAACTATGTATCAATCATACAATGGCATGCTACAACAACACATTCCGTAATGTTGTTGTTTAGCTGACAGATCGCATCAAATCAGAACCAGTCAACACCGCTTTGCCTATGTGCAGCAGTAGCTCCGTAGAAGAGAAGCCCAGAGTTTGATTGGTGAGGATGACGTCATGATCAATGAGCGTTGATCAAACTCTGGGGCAGAGAATTAGAAAGAACAAGTTTCAGAGTAAAAATCGAAATGTAAGTGATCATGGATTGGTCAGGACGACCAACAGTAATAGGTAGAAGCTTCTAGGAGGGAATAAGCAGACGTTGATTGGCGGACTGATTATCCAGACCAGTCAAGCTGTGCTTATAACCTACCTAGAAGAATCATTAGAACAAAGAATAAATATTACGATATGTATATAACTATATATCGTAATATGTATAGAACTTCATAGTTGCTGAAGAGAATAAATAAGGCACTTTGCCGTTTGT
>CM067362.1:90299611-90335762 GCA_034401795.1 Chaetoderma sp. LZ-2023a
GCTGAATGGACAGTAGTGGTATCTATCGACCACCCGTATTTACCTGCTAACTTTCTTGAACGTTTAATACGATTTCGTGTTCTTGTTGCTGATATTGGTCGCAGGACTTCCTTGAGTAGCAATGACATTTTCGGACTCCAACATCGTATAAACATTATAAGAAGGATTGCCAGTAGAACACAACAGACGATGTTGAGTCGTGCTACTAATCGACAAAAACGTGGATTATTTAACATTGTAGGAGACATAGCCTCTTCTCTGTTTGGGACCGCAACAGCAGACAATATAGAAACGATCAAGAATGTGGTCAAAACGGCTATGAGAAATATGAATCGTTTGGTTCACTTCTCCAATAAATTAGCGTCCCACGTGAAACTTGCTTTCAAGGGAATTAACATCAACGTTGACCGCATCAATGAGGTCACCGACAGTTTGGTCGATTTGACCAAAAACGTAAGCAAGTTATTTCAAATTCACGCGGCACAACAAGCTGACCTATATGCGTTGGTACGCTTAGGTCATATTATTGATTCGGCCGAGAATGAGGTATATAGTTACCAAAAATTGGCCGCCCAGTTTCATAGGCAGACCACTTCTCTGGAATTGGGTAGATTAACAGAAGAACTGTTTAGTCTGTCTGACTTGGCCGACGTCGCTAAACAAGTCAGCGTAGGAAACAGATTGGTTCATCTATACCAATGGTATTACAGAAATGTAGTCGTGTATCGACTATGGAAAGATGACTCGCAGTTGCATTACATCGCAACTTTACCGCTAATTGATGGTGGCAATTACATCGAATATGGGTTACATTCGTGGCCGGAACCTTTGGCCACGGTTGGTTATTATATGCAAGTCATCATTGCGCGAACGAGTATAGGACTGGATACCAAAACCGGGTGGTACTTCACGCCATCCGAGTGTCGGGGTAGTGAACCTCGAGTCTGTCACGGACAACTGAGAGTCGATAAGACTCACGTACCTTGCATAGTTAGTCTGTTGACTAACACTACCGACAGTTCGTGTAACATTCAGTTATCAGAATCTAATGAAACATCTAGCAAGTTATTATGGATAGCCCTGGTATAGTGTGGTTTAGTTGTTGATGTTATACAACGAGTTAGTTAACACTCTCTTAAGGCCTTAAGAGACAGTTAATTAACTTTGGTTGAGGGGCATGTGTAGATATGGGATTGTCTTGTCGGAAGTCATGACCCCGCTGGATGTCTTATATTTACGAGTAAGTCCTAAGTGAAATCCATATTTGAAAATACCAGGTGAGCTAATGGACCGAGTTACTATATGCATTATTATTTAGTTATGTGTTATACAGCACTGGTTGACATCAGCTGATGATGTACAGTTTCAGTTTCGGCGAAACTGATAAGGATTGTTGGATGGTATATTCATCATCAAAGTTTAAAGGATCGAATTGAAGAGAATAGGACCTCCGGTTCTGAGTTGATGTGTATCTGGAAATAGTTGAGATAAAAGTTGTTGCTGTGTAATCGGCACACACTTTTATAATATTCGGCAGTCGTTTGGATCAGTAGTTTAGGAAATAATCAAGGGACAAGAATCGATGGAATCGTACGTGACAGACTGACTGTAGTTGATGACGATAGGCATTCTGATTCTCATACGAGAATAGAACAACACCAGCTGGCGATGAGATCATACAGCTCATGTGCCTATTAACTCTATTATCCTACATGCTTATTCACGATAGGCAATGGACAGGACATAGACATTGTAGCGTCCTGTAGGAATTAATAACACAATCGGAATTTGTATATCAACTATGTGTCAATCATACAATGGCATGCTACAACAACACATTCCGTAATGTTGTTGTTTAGCTGGCAGATCGCATCAAATCAGAACCAGCCAACACCGCTTTGCCTATGTGCAGCAGTAGCTCCATAGAAGAGAAGCCCAGAGTTTGATTGGTGAGGATGACGTCATGATCAATGAGCGTTGATCAAACTCTGGGGCAGAGAATTAGAAAGAACAAGTTTCAGAGTAAAAATCGAAATGTAAGTGATCATGGATTGGTCAGGACGACCAACAGTAATAGGTAGAAGCTTCTAGGAGGGAATAAGCAGACGTTGATTGGCGGACTGATTATCCAGACCAGTCAAGCTGTGCTTATAACCTACCTAGAAGAATCATTAGAACAAAGAATAAATATTACGATATGTATATAACTATATATCGTAATATGTATAGAACTTCATAGTTGCTGAAGAGAATAAATAAGGCACTTTGCCGTTTGTAGAAACAATCAATCCAACACCAGGGTTCCGTAGACATCGCTGATGCTACGATAGCGTAGAATAAACATTGTATCAGTACTAGTTAAGTATTGAGGAGAAAATTCTCAAAGTATTTTATTCAAAGTTGTACAGTTAAATTAGCCTCATTATTAAAACTACCATCTTGCAAAAGCAAGACACGAGTTTGGTTTTCATTTAGTAAGGACTCTAGAGTGGAGAGAAACACTCCACCGAAGCCGGGAATCTTCATCAAGTCAGATAGGCCCGATCGTCACTTATAAATATCGTCGCGGTTCATCCAGCGACGAGGCGAGCCGACGATAATCCTTCTACCGCTTCTTTGGTAAGAGGTTGTCGCAGCAACCTTACAACACCCTAATCTTACCATTGACGTAGTAAGAAATAGCATCAATTAAGAAACTACCCGGAGATCCAAAATCTTCAACGTGTCTCTAATTCAATTGCACAACTTAAATTTTTTAAATTAATTTGTACGGAATGAAATCATCATATGCTAAGATTCATTTCGTTTCATTATATCTAGACACACAATTTAAGCCTCTAAAAGTATACATGATGCCATAATCAGCTAAGCGGCGTGTAGGATGACGTCATAAACATTACGTCATAAATGATTCTATTTGGCCCGTCTTTAATTCTTAATAGTCCGACACGTTGTACGAATTGTATGTCTCTACTATTTAATAAACATGTTGTTGACTATTTTGAAACTAATTTCACAAATTAGTTCCAAAATATTCAATAGCTTACCTGTATAGTTTTTTTGGATATTGATATTCAGATAGTTCAGAGATCAATCGATCCCAACACGAGCGAGGTGTTGGTCGAGCTTAGCTAGAGATGGGCCGGGCATAGCTAAAATGGAAAGGTCCGTTTCTCTTGTTGGTTTACTTATTACTTACCTGCCTCCATGTCAGGATTGTTGTAGTGAACCTCCAGGAGGACATAATGTGAAATGTGTCTTCCTCCTATAGGCGTGCCAGCCTCTTCAGGATACACCATCGCCTACAAAACGTAAGATGCTATCTGTAACATTCGCGTGGTAGTCAATTCCATACAATTTTGATAGACCTAGTTATCCAGCATTCTACTTATGTTTAGAAATTGTATATCATTTTTACCTTAAAATTTTAAGACATCCTTTTAAACCAGGGATAGGGTTAGGTGTTGAATGATTTGAAAGCAATTTAACCGAGAGCAACAGTTTCGAGTCAAGGTTTCAAAAGAATATTTATCAAAGGCAGTCCAGAATGCTTTAGAATAAACTTGTTAAAATGGTATATATTAGAGACTTAACATATAGGCCTATAAATCACGGTATTACAACAAATTAAATCTTAAGCCTTGTTCGCACTAGAGACTTAATCCGGAATAACGCCAAACTGCAGTATGACGTTATTCCTGATTAAGTCTCTGGTGAGAACACGGCCTTAGCATACGATGATTTCGTTTCGTATGAATTTATATAATTTCTTTTTGCGTTGTGAAATTGAAATTGGAGACATGTACCCCTAATTCAATTCTACAGCTAAATATTTTATATCAATCTATTCAGAATGAGATAATCACCTGTTAAGATTTAATTCGTTTCCTTACGTTTGGGTACACAATTTAATCCTCTTAGCCTTGCGTCAAGCTAAACTTTATAATTGTCAATCTGGCCAAAAGCCCTAAGCAGTGGTGGTGAGAAACGTCCCTTTAAAGGCCAAAATAATATAATCTTTTTAAATTTACCACTGGAATGACTGGTTCGGTTACCGAGCCAGTCATTCCGGTGGTACATTTTCAAAAATAGTATACTCTTGGCCTACAAATGGACACTGGCTAGGGTGAATTTTCGATTTTCTTTACCATTTATCCAATATTCTGCACCACCAAAAAACCCGGCATCTGTAGAGGTCATGAGGAATGTCCATTTGCAGGACAACAGAAAATAATTACTTTTGTAAATTTAAATGCGAAAATTATAATTTTGTTGGAAAAGATCAAGACCGTTAAGGTGTTAATTGATATGAGTAGCACTTCGAGCGCTTTGGGGCGCTGTTGACAGATAAGGGGTTAAAATCTATAATCTTAACATTTGTATTTTGAAACATATCGGTGTGAATGCAGGTCTTAAGCCGTTTATTTGTTCAAGGAAAAATCGATTATCTCATAGAAAATGTCCATTTGCTGACCAGGAGAAGACTATTTTTGAAAATTTACCACTGACTCGAAATATTCAACAGCCTACCTAATATTTTTTTGTCTGGAAATTGAGATTCAGAAAGTTCAGGGATCGATTGATCAGGTAAAGTGGTGGCGGGGCTTAGCTAGAGATGGGCAGGGCATAGCAAAAACTGGATTCCTCCATTGGGCGTTTGTTTGTTTGATTGATCGGTGGACTGATTACTTAATTGAAATATCAATGGCGGGATCCGGTCTGTCACTCAAGTATCTGACGTTATAATCAAATCTCAAGTTGCAATCAAAATGACGTAGCATTGTCATGAAATCGAAAACATCCCTCACTAAAGTGTTTATGATGAATTTATAATTTAATAAACATTATATTCAGTATTTTGAAACTGATTTGACTGGCAGCAACATACCCAGTCAAATTAGTATCAAAATAGTCAACAGATTACCTGTATATATACTTTAAGATTTATGTTCTGGGGAGTTAGGTTTCAAAGTTTCAAATCAATTCCAATATGTGTTCAGTGTTGAGGGACCTTGGATCCTCGTAATTTGTTCACAGGGGTCTTATTTCAGCTGAAAATCTAATATGGTAATACACCTAATCAAAGAAAATGGAATGCATGTGCACGCCAGAACTACCCATACACGGTTCTATACAAGCATTGCCCCTTCAATTTACAAGTTTTAACGTGAAATATCATCATAGGCAGATATATAATTACGTGTTACCTGTGCCCCCATTGCCCATGCGCCAATAACTTTCCGACATGTACGAAGCTCGTGCGGTTTTCCCTCGCTCAATCCCGGCCCGTTGTATGCTGGAATCCTCTGACCTTTAGGAACTTCACAATGAAAGACTTCCATATGATGAACCAGGCCTTCATTCCCAGCCTCTATCACACCTTCATACTGAAGAAAGGAGAAAGGGTTCGTGTATATTGACAAAATGTTCACATAGGCGTGATTACACATATACTTAACAACTCTTGTATGAGCTACAGATATATTAGCTTCCATAAAATTGCACCCAAATCGGAATACATTTATCCAAATTGTGGAAAGGATCCACAGTTTTCTCCATCTGAAGAATATCCTAGAATCGCCACTGGCTCATAGTGATGTAGGACTCGAGTACTCGACAAAAATATCCGGGTTCTTAGTTTCCAAAAGCAACATTGCTTATTTTTGTTATCATCTTTGAATAGTAAACTGTGGTCACTACTAACCAACGTTCCCCGGCTTTGCAGCAGGTAAGCTAGAGAGCACTGCCTGTTAGTGGTTACCATTTGCAATTCAAATAAGATAAAGATTAAGAACGAATAATTAGGAACCGATTACCCGCATCTTACTTATCGAGTATGCGCTGATTTTTCGTGCCGATAAGACGCCAGCCGTATTAAGAGAGCTTGTTGAAGTGTAAATTTGGTGCTCGAGCAAGATGGTTGTTATCTGAGCTTAGTGTATTCTTACCTGTACAATATGGTGTTTCTTCCTAAGTGGCGGCAGCTTTGTGATGTACCACCAGTATGTAGTGTCGCTAGATGGCACGGATACCTGCCAAATAATGGGTGAAAGGACGAAGATGAATAAGTGCCACATACTCGTCGTATTTATCATTGCTGTCATTGTCCTCTTCTCAATCCATAGCAACATAAACAGCAGCACCAGCAGCAGCAGCAGCAGCAGCAGCGGCGGTGGTGGTGGCGGCAGCAGCAGCAGCAGCAGCAGCACCAGCAGGAGCAGAAGTAGCAGCACCAGCAACAGCAGCGGTGTGAATTGTGATTTTTCATATACGTTTCTCAAGATTTAGGCCTGCGCAATTTAACTCACACCAGCCAAAGACGGTTTCTGCAGTGGTCTTGAAAAATGTCCATTTGCAGACCAAAAGAAGACGATGTTTGAGAATTTACCTCTGGAATGACTGGCTCGATAACCGAGCCAGTCATTCCAGTGGTAAAATTTCAAAAATTGTCTTCTTGGTATTCAAATGGACATTCTCCTCGAGGAAATTTGTATTTAAAAAAACTAATTTAAGGGTTAAATCGGACACTCAGCTCACGTCACGTGTGACATTTTGTCAGCCGGGTTCTTTAGAAACTCACAATAATTTCGTCTTAGGCATCGTGTACTTTAGTGATAACTAGTGATCGCCACCATTTTGCTTTCTTGCACGAAAGACTGCGACGTCATGCATGGACAGATTAACAAATTCTTTAAGAATTTAAATTTATCCACGTCAAAAATCTTACCTTTGGTGCCAGAATTTCAAACGTCCAAACATCGTCTGGTAGCTGAGGCGGAGGAATATCCGGTTTGAGCAGTTGCACGCGCTGGAGACCCGGAGTCAGCTCAGTAATGTTTACTCCAGCGACTTTAGACGGGCTGCCGCTTGCCAGGAAATAAATTATATGAACCGTGCCATTCTGATAAATAAATATTGAAGCCATAATTTAATACAATTAATAAATACATACTTAAAACCCCCATAAAAAACAATAAAACAAGAGTAAGCATATAGGCTATTGCAGACCCTCGCCCTCCCATTTTTGTAAGGATATTTCGGATTTTTTAAAATCTAATTTGATCCAAATCGTACACGTAGTTTCCGATATATCCATAGATCCAGAATTTCATCCGGTTCGGATCTGGGAATTTTATCCGTATCACGGTCGTAGGCCTGTAATGGTCAAAGGGGAAATACTACCCAAATAACGCAGCTTACTGGGCCCATATCGGCCTAGCATTGGTACAGTAAGCTGCGTTAACAGGGTAGTTCCTTGTGTGGGTTAAACCTGGAACCATATTAGCCATGTGAATCTGGAATCCCCATAATCGCAATTTCCATGTAACAATACAGCTTAAAAGATGTCTAGAGGTAATAAAACGAAATATATCCTAAAATATGAATTAATATAATTATCTAAGTTGTGAAATTCAATTAGAGACACGAGTCCCTAATTCAAATTCGCAACTAAAAATATTGTATTAATTTATACGAAATAAAATCATCATATGCTAAGATTTATTTCGTTTCATTACATCCGGGCACACAGTTCAAGCCTCTAAAAGTATATAATCTTAACAATTTTATTTTCAGGCATTCTGGTGTGAATATGCGTCTTTAAGTTGTTGGTTATCTTGAAAATCGAGCGGTTTCTGCCTATGGAAACGAAATAGAAAACGTTCGAAAGTGATTGTCTGAATTCATGAATCCAGTTTCCCCAGTCAATCATATGACGTCATAAAAAACTTACGTCACATGTAGGCCGACGTCATAATCAATTATTCCATGAATAACGTAGCTAAGTTCGTCACAAATGCTTAATTGATGACGGACGAAGCGTTGGTGTACGGATTGTATGCAGTCTTTACTATTTAATAAACATGCTGTCAAAATATTCAACGGCTTACCTGTATAGTTTTCTGGTATTTAAGATTCAGAGAGATTCAGAGAGCGCATCATTGATCGATCGATCCCAAAACGGGGAAAGCATGGATGCAGCTTAGCTAGAGATGGGCGGGGCATAGCTAACACTGATTTCCAGCATTCAATTAAATGGACTTTTTCCCACAGTAATGACGCCATAATCAGCTAAGCGGGGTGCAGGATGACGTCATAACCAGCACGTTATAAATGATTCTATACGACCCGTCTTTAACTCTTAATAGTCCGACACGTTGTACAAATTGTATGTCTCTACTATTTAATAAACATGCTGTTGAATAATTTGAAACTAATTTGACAGGGCGCTGTTGCTGCCTTAGGCAGCACCAGCACCCAGTCAAATTAGTTTCAAAATATTCAATAGCTTACATGTGTAGTTTTTTAGAAATTGATAGTCAGGGTGTTCAGAGATCGATCAATCCCAACACGAGCGAGGTGTGGGTGGAGCTTAGCTAGAGATGGGCGGGGCATAGTTAAAACCAGAAAGGCCCATTATCGTAAATTCCTCATTTATAAAGAAGCACCTCCAGTTGGAGTGATTGGTTGATACTAGACTAGTGAAGCATAAATGTTCTTTGTTAGAGTTCGTATAATTATTATAGTCTGCATATAATTGTAAATGTCAATGATATGTTTGGGACAGGCTGGTACTATAGTAATGTTCTGATATTTGTTAACATTTATGGTTTTTCCTGATTATTGAAGCTTACTCAGAAGTTCTCTCCGTCGGTGGTGTAGTGGATACATATTATCCACGAGGAATTCACTCTGTACCAGATAGGCAATATGTAGTTGGTAGCATGGATGGATCTATAATGAAGTCTGCGAGATTGTTAGTGAGTTCTTGTTGACATGTCGTGCACAGTTCTTCTAAAAACAGTGATAGATATCGCTGAACCAACTCCTCTTTTTAGTGCCTTTCATCAGAGTTTGCCGGATACAAATGTTATGTAGGATACTGTTTTCATTCGCACATATGTTTTTTTTAGGAAGATTAACATTTGAAGGTGGATCCTCGCCTCAACAGGCAACCCGAGATTCATGTTGTCCGCATCATGTCGAGTCTGGCAGGAATGATTTCGCCAAGTATTCTAGTTGTATATATGGTGCTGGCTGCGTAACTCTCTCTAGAAGCGACAGAATTGGTTTTAGAACTTTCCTGTAGAAGCCGTCACCTGATTTATGTCACCCTGAGTTAACAGTAAGGATTTTGTTCCCTATGTGAGTACTGGGAGTATGTATGTTTCTATCAAGTGTAGTGATGCTCTAGGGTTCAATCCGTTGACACCGTGTAGTCCAACTCCAAGTAGTGCATATATTGCTCTTCTGGCTTTCTTAATGTTTTCAAATACTGTAAGTGTTCCAATTGTTAAAGTTAGGTTCATACTTCACGCGAAACAGGTATACGCGCGTAAAATTTGGAAACGCTCACAACGCGCGGCGCTTTGTGCGCGCAATGCAACGTGTCGTGTCAGCGGTGTCGATTTCGAATACGCACGTAGGGAATTCATTTGCCTTTCGTGCTATACAAATAATTTTTATTACGAGCAATAACACCGCGCGCGGTCTGCACCAAAATGCCAAAGAAAATCTTTCTCCTTTGGAGCGTTTAGTTGATGAAAAGCTTATCAATGAAGTTCGGAAGTACCGTAATTTATATTCTTCTCCACTATATGCGTATAAAGACGATGAAAGATCAGAGAATTGCTGGAATGTGATAGCCAATGTACTGGGAAAGACGGTCCCTGAAGTGAAAGGGTGATGAAAAAGTCTTCGACATAGCCTACGAGGCAGGGGTGATGGGGGAGGGGAGGCATCCGCCCCATACCCAGGCCCAATCGAGCTAGGAGCCGATCTTAGTCGGACAGGCGAGAGAGAGAGAGAGAGAGAGAGAGAGAGAGAGAGAGAGAACAGCAGCCCCTCAAGCCACCACCCACACACCCCACCCCACCACCCCAGTCGACCGAGCATCATTTACTTCCATTTACATTGTCAATATCTGGACGAGTCGACCATGATCCAGATAAATCGTCACACCGAGATTATCCCTTCCCGACTCGGCATGATGCGGACAACATGAATCTCGGATTGGCAACCTGGGACGTATGTCTTGCAGTTACCCGAGTCAGGTTGTTCAGTGTAAGGAAGGCGAAACAATCTCGATTTTGGGGTTGGGGAACCAAACTTGGAGTGGTCCCTTCCGACAGTCAAAGGGTCGAAGGATCTTCTCGCAGAAATTTTGCAGTTTGGGCTCTTCGAGAAACCATTTCAAATCATTTTAACAAAAATACAATAATCTTTGTAACGCCCTCGAGAACAATGTCATATAGATTTTTCCAGAAGAAAATGAAGAAAATTAGAATGAATTTACAACGAACTGTCGGTCCATATTTAAGTGCAGGAGATGCCGTCTAGATTTCAAAATTTTCGGTGGGAGGACGCCCCCACAACCCCCACCCACCCCACCCTTCACCCCAATGTAGCCGCTCTCCCGAGGAAGGTAGACCCGTACGGCGATGGTTTTCGAGACACGATTAGCAGGGAAAAGAAGAAATACCTGGAAGAAGTGGCGATGCGTGCGGCAGGAACTTAACATGGACAGATGTACTATCTCTGCGATTATATCAAACATCGTTAAAGGGAAAGTAATGTCCCAAGTAAATATAGCTGGCTTTGGCATTTGCCTATATTTTAAAATAATTATTATAAAAGTCTTATATATGACATATATGTTAATTGCTTTTCTCCGAAAATTATGTGTCTGATTGCTTGTATGTCCATTTCCTTGTTTGCTTTCCGTCGGTCTGTTTGTTGTTTGTTTGTCTGTCTGCTGTTAATCTGCGTGCCTGTCTGTATGTCAGTCTGCTGGCCAACATGCCTGTCTGTGTCTGTTAGTCAGTTACTCAGTCAGTCAATCAGTTAGTCAGTCAGTCAGTCAGCCAGCCAGCCAGCCTGCCAGCCAGCCAGCCAGCCAGCCTGCCTGCCTGCCTGCCTGCCTGCCTGCCTGCCTGCCTGCCTGCCTGCCTGCTTGCCTGTCCGTCCGTCCGTTCGTCCATCCGCCCATCCACCCGTCCGTCCGTCCGTCTGTCTGTCTGTCTGTCTGTCTGCTTACCTGCCTGCCCTCTCGTTAGTTAATTCGGTCATGCTTGGCTCTGTCTGGAAACCCTAATCCGATTTGGCTCAAATGTTAACACAAGAAAAGATCCTTTGTAGCTTAGGATTATATTTTGTCGTGATTCTGATATCTGGATCCAGATCAAATTACATGTACATGGAGTTCTCCAAACCAGTGGGGATTTGACTGACTGCAATTTACCACAAGAAATTGATTCGAATGAATCCCAGATAAAATCTAATGAATGGTGACGTTCAGTTTATGTGCTTCCATACTTCGGTGGAAGTACCCGGCATAGACGCTACTGGTGCCATGACCATGCAGACTCCCCTGATGTGTACCATTCAGCCCTGGAGTCCCTGTAACTCAATTCAAAGCAACCCATATATGTAAGATCTTGGAATATTTTGAAACATATTCGACAGCAAACAGTGTAGGCATGGGCAGAATCTTCAACAGAATATTTCTTACATTGTAAATATATCATTTTTGTATGTTTTTTTCTCAGTTTAAAAGGGTGAAATATTATCATATGGGTATCTATAATTAGTCAATTATTTATGATCTACTTGTTTTTACATATCCGCATTAAAAGTGGGGTCCATTCGTTTGCCCATCTGTTTCGTGTCCAGACCATCTCAAATTGTTTTGAGTTCACACGTATATGGATGTATCATGGGATGTTTGTAGTGTAATAAAGCGAAAATCAACACGCCCTACATTCCGTGTTTCACTGCATATCAAAGGAAATTCTTGTCCGGATTTAATTTCTGCAACTTTTCGAATACAGTCACCGAACATGGTATATGGATGGACGCATCATGGGGTACACTTTTGGCTTTTGTAATTTTCGAGCCAATAGATTAGTCAAATACCATTTTTTCTTAGCCAAATAGTAAATATTTTAGCCACATCTTTACTTCAATGTCACTTATGAAGATGCTTTTAGAGTCATCATCAGTTAATACTATAATAGAGTCTTAATATATAAGAAAGGTGTTGAAGATTTTGAATCTAACTTAGGCAGCAACAGCTTTCAGACATATTAATTTCAAAATATTCAACAATGTAAACAGGAGTTTTTGCTTTGTAATTGTAGCGCTGGAATTTGTCAGTATTCAGTCAGTCGAGAAAATTAATTTAATTTTAATCCTTTGACCCTGGAATTTGTTTTAAATTCAATTTTCTCATTAAAAATGTCCATTTGCAGACCAAGAGAAGACTATTTTTTTAAAATTTATCATTGAAATGACTGACTCGGTTATCGAGCCAGTCATTCCGGTGCTAAATTAAAAAAAAGAGTCTTCTGTTGGTCTGCAAATGGGCTTTTATCATTAGCCAATGAATTGACCAGTTCTGCTTTTCAAGAGCCAGATATCAGTTTACTAGCATTGGACAAATTGGCTAGTGGGTAGATTTGTCCCTGCGTGGGCAGTGCGTCAAAGGTATGCCACCCTTTCATGCTTTACTGCACATCAAAGAAAATTCTTGTCAGATTGTAGTTCTATGCCATGTACGGGAATTGCGTCAAGATTACCTCCCTTTCGTGTTCCACTGCACATCAAATCGCAACGTTTAAGTCAAATAATACCATTTCTCCAAATTATCGTATATATCCATATTGTTATTGATACAACAAGCCATCTAACGATGATACTGACACCAGTCAGGGAGGTGATGGCAATGACATCAGCCAAGTAGCGGGTGAAGATGGGAGTAACCATGGAGATGGTGAACGCCAAGCGCGTAACGAGAGAGAAGCGGATGGCACCAAAAGAAGGGAGAGAACAATCTGTCAACCGCGAGGAGTTATGTGCAAATGAAAGAGAATCATCTGGCATCTCGCGGCCGACTTCACCAACAGACCTCTCAGGACTAACACACTCTAAGAAGAACAGGGTGGGGAGGGTGGCAACGGATGATGTGGATGCGGCTTTCCTTAACTGTATACGAATGCGATCTCAAGTAACTGAGGAGGACGACAGAAATCTAGAGATTCTTTTTTTTGTGCCTCATCAATGACAGCATTAAGGCCACGAACACAGGGACTGGTAAAGCTGAACATACGGCATGTCCTATATGAAATGTAATAAAGAGATCTAGAAACTGCACCAACAGCAGCCACTAGTACCTCCTATGCTAAATGAAATGGGTGATAATCTGCAGTAGGCCAAGATTTAAATGTCAAACATTATTCTGTATATCAGCAAATCAGAAAACTGTTGTATTGACATACAATAATATCTGCAACATTATCTATTTCTTTCGCCTATGATGGGAAACCTGTAACGCTGTATGCACGCGCAAGTATGAACGGCTATGCGATGTTCGCAGTGCGCTACCTGGCCGCGCGTACGATCAAACGTTTTAAAAGTATGAACACGGTAGCTTGAAAAGCTGCAATACCGCGTTGATTACGTTCGTATACCTATTTCGCGGGAGTATGAACCTAGCTTAAAGCTCTCGTGTTCCATTAAATATAGACGCTTTTGCACGAGATATGAGATTTACCCAGCATTCAATGCTACCTGGCTTGCGATACTACGCAGCATGCAATTCCCTGACTCCATAATCGTTGTAACTATTGGACGCCGTATTCGTTTAGTCTATTGTCTGCACAAGCCAGGATTTCTCAAACAAAACCAACCTGCTTGCACGTGCAAATAGTCATTTGTCCTCCAGCTCTGTGAGCGCAAGCAAGCACGTAGGCCGTATTCACGGCAGTACCGTCGTTAGTCTGTATTTCAGTACTGTTCAGAGAAAGTGCGTCAATGTCCAGGTGAAAATAGAAAGCTTTTATATACTGATTTATGTTAAATATCATCATTAGCCTCTTTAATGTCTAAATGTGTGGTCAAAAAGCAGAATCTGTGCACATCGAGTGTCCATTTACGGACCGGCGGGGACTATTGCTGAGCAATCTACCACTGGAATGTCTGGCTCGGACATGGACCCAGTTATTTAGGTGATAGATTTTTGGCGACCGTCTTCTCCTGACCAACAAATGGACACTTCTCGATAACACTGCAGAGGTCGGTTACGACCGGCCTCGTCATAAAAGGGTTTATTAGTGCCAATGTCAATGCGGATGAATGTGATGATACTGCTAATATAAATGACAATAATGCAATTGATGAATTATGACCAAGATGATGTTAACTGTCACAATGTCTAGCCGCCATAACGTGTAAATCCTGTAAAATCATTGTTCCCCACATGTCACTTTGTGATCTGGGTGTAAGTAAACTGAAAGTGAAACTGAAACTGACACCTCGCAACATTTCTCGGTCTTTTGCTCTGTATGTGGGCGTTCGCGTAAGCCTAGATTTCATTAAGAAAGACGTTATGAAATTAAACCCGTCATTAAGATGAAATGGACTTTTCCATTTTTAGCTATGCCCGGCCCATCTCTAGCTAAGCTCCACCCACACATCGCTCGATTTCTGAACACCCTGACTATCAGTTTCCAACAAAACTACACAGGTAAATTGTTGAATATTTTGAAACTAATTTGACTGGGTGCTGTTGCTGCCTAAGTCAGCAAAAGCGCCCAGTCAAATTAGTTTCAAAGTATTCAACAGCATAGTTATTAAATAGCAAAGAATTACAAAGACATACACTTCATACAACGTGTCGGACTATTTGATATTTGATGACTGTCTATACGGAAACCTTTGTGACGTAATGATTGTGACGTCATCATACACGAGCTGAGATGACGTCATACGAGGTCAGATGATGGATCAGGACACTCTGGAAAGAATGTATTGACATACTAGCATTTAATAAAATAATAAATGGAGAAATCCAATTTAGCTATGCCCCGCTCATCACTCGCTAAGCTCCACCCACACTTCTCCCGTGTCGGGATCGATCGAGCTCTGCACACTCTGAATCTCACTTTCCAAAAAACTATACAAGTAAGCTGTTGAATATCTGCCTATGGCAGCAACATCGCTCAGCCAAAATTAGTTTTCAAAATATTGAACAGCAGGTTTATTAAACAATAAAGACATGCAGTTCGTAGCTTAGTCCGTCATCAATTAAGCGTTCGTGACGAACTTATCTGCGTCATTCATGCCATCATTGATCATGACGTCATCCTACACATCACGTGGTTAATTATGACGTCATATGATTGATGGATAAACTGGAAAGGTCTATTACAATACGTGTTTGTAATCTATTTAATTCGTTAACGTGATAAAACATATCTGTAAACACCCCCTTCAGTTTGTATCAACCGATACATATTTCACGCTCCCTCGTTCGATTTCACTCACCATGTGTACCCATCTGTACAATGTTTCTGGTCGATTCTGTCGTCCAAAATTGTGTACTAAGCATTCCTAAATAGCAACAGCTTAAAACAACTTTGCTTCAAAAATTCACTTTTATCAAATGGAATTGGCTTAGGGAGGCGGACATCTCTGGTGTCTAGGCGCTAAATAATTGAACCGTTTGATGTTTTGTGATTTCTTTTACACGCCATAGATACGGTGTCTCGAGGTTCTGGACAGAATCTCAGGAAATTAGAAGTAATTGCCGTCAAGTAAAGTTATTGATGATCTGCAATCTTATTCCTGTTCAACCAACTGTTCATTCGAAAGTGATAAAGATGTTGTTGTCGTTATCGCTATCGATGAACGAGTGGTGATGAGCGGTTGCTGTGTGTGTGTGTGTGTGTATAAACAGTGTGTGTACGTGCGTTGTATTTACGTGTGCGTCGGATATCGATTAAGAAACTAATAAAGACAGTGCTGCGAGCGATACGTAGATTCGCGAGGATAGATTTTTCCACATTCATCCCGAAGTGTAAAATACTCAGGAATCACGACAAAGTTTGTATACAGGACATCATTATATAAACCATCAAGATATTACTTACGAGAGATAATAGTCGCTTAAACCTGTAATGCCTTTGGTTAAGAAACTGTAAAATTTGCTTATTAAATGTCAATTTGCAGGTCGAGCGAATACTATTTTTGAAAATTTATCACTGGAATGACTGGCTCGGTTACCGAGCCACTCATTTCTGTGGTAAATTTAAGAAAATAGTATTCTCTAGACCTGTAAATTTGCATCCCTAATGACCACTGCAGGTGCTGGTTATGGCCGGTTTCGTCGTGAAATGGTTAAAACACCATATTTGGGGACTAGATGATGGTGGCTTATTAATACGTGTGGTCCTACGACCACCCGCCTTAAAGAACCACCCTATGTGTCCCCAAATACCAGTGTCCGTTATAAACAGTGCCATCTCTGGCTTCAATGGAGTTGCAGAAGGAATACGTTTACAGTAATAATAATAATAATAATATATATATACGTGTCCATCGTAATCTGATAGAAAGTAGGACAATGATCCAAATTCAAGATGACAGTTGGGATTAATAAATTTGCCTGATTTATAAAACATTAACATTAAAGTTGCATATTCACACCAAAATGCTTGAAAATAATGTCGTCCATCAACAGACCGAGGGTGGTCACACGATAGCCCGGTTTACAACTAAGATACTGATAAGCGAAAACAACGTCACCACACACACACACGCACGCATGCACGCACGCGCGCACATACACACACGCGCTCACATACACGCACGCACGCACGCTCGCATGCACATACACACACTCTCTCTCCCCCCTCTCTCTCTCTCTCTCTCTCTCTCTCTCCGTATCTCCTTCTTTCATTCTCTCTCACCCACACTCAGACAGAAGTATAATGCCATTTCCAATATCACCACCCTTCGTTTCCAAATATGTTAAGTTGAAAGGGAAACGAAGAGTTTAATCCTGTCTAAGTATATACACCATTCAAGGTCAAAACTCCTTGCTTTCGAAATAACGGGTCGAAAGAAAAGCGACGAGTGAGACCAGGATGCACGCGCTCACACAATCACTTTCGCGTGCACACCTTCACAAAGTCATGCCTAGAAAATTAAGTTTTGAAACGTTGATTCGTTTCTTTCACATCGAAAGAGGACCCCTCTGACACTCCATCACTGGAACCACTGGATTGGTTATCGAGCCAGTCCTTCCAGTGATAAACCATCAGAGTAGTACCGCATTCTCCAACGTGACAGGAATGGTTTGACTGGCTCCCCCATGTAATGGCATGAGGGCATTAGTTTAGCATTTATTTTGATAAATAACTTTCTTGGTTCCTCTTATCCACTTACTAATGCTCATGTCCATATACGCTCACGCGTTCTCGTGGTCATCCACATACACACGCACGCATGCGCACGCACACGCACGCACGCACGCACGCACTCACGCACGTACGTACGTACGTACGCACGCACACGCGCGCACGCACGCACGCACACAACAAAGGCACACTCACGCACGCACGCTTACATACATATCTACTTCCCATACATACAGACGCAAATCCACATCCTCTTACACCCGTATGCACACACAATCGTACCGAATTGTTGAAAATTGAAAACTCTAATGTATAACTTTTACAATGGAGGCGAAATAGCCACTGATTTAGTAAAGATTTGTATATTGAGAGCTGAAATCGTGCCTGTGATGAGAAAATGCATTCTGTTAAGAGTAAGAATTATCCTCCCAAATTGGCATAGAAGAAAATGCGATGGATTATAGTGGAGAAAACGCAATTACGTGCGTTCGTCACGTAATAGAAAAGCATTGTATGCAAAGGCCGCTAACCTCTTTAAACTACTTTCGCTGGTACAAATCAATAATTCTGAGGCTTTGTGAACGTTCGGTCGTTTCCAATAGTATGGTTTTATGTATTTCCTGCGTAAATCATTATAGACAGGACATAAAATTAAAAAATGATATTCATCCTCTACATCATCACAAAAAGGGCATGTTCGCTCAGCGCGTGGTATTGGTATTGGTTTGTGCCATCTGCCTAATTCAATATTTAGTCTATGAGACCCCGTTCTTAGTCTACATAATGAATCATGGTGCTTTTTCGTTTTTACTTTATTTAAATGGCATTTATATGTTAGATCAGTTGAAATGTGTTTGTAGAGCCATGGTTTATTGCTGGCTTCCAATTGCCCCCTCCACTCCTGATAAAAATTGTCACTTATTCTCAGCTTGTATTCGGGGATGAACTGATCTTTGCTTACTATTGTTCTCTGTGACTCCCATACATCCTCAAACCCATTGGTACAGAGCTTATCTCTTAACGATTTGAACCAATTCTTACAATTTTTATCCCTATGCCAATCTTGATATAAGGTATTATACACATGTTTAGCAATTCTATTTGGTTTCATATCTAATATTTTGAACCAATATTTTATCAACTTGATTTCTCTCCCTAATCGCAGGGGCAACCTCCCTAACTCTCCATAAACAACAGAATTTGACGTACTTTGTTTTACATTAAGCAGTTGCTTACAGAAGCGAAGGTGGCATTTTTCAACATCATACGCTGAGTGAAAACCCTAGACTTCGCTCCCGTAGCAGAGGATAGGTAGAACTAGCTTGTCAAATAGTTTGCAATAGTGGTCTATTGATAGACCTATACATTTATTACAATATTTTTGCAAAGCGAATACGGCTTTCTGCTCTTGACCCGCTAAACATTTTTTTGCTTCGGTGAACGATCCTGAAGTAGTAAAAACGATGCCCAAATACTTGAAGTTATTTACAATTTCTACTTCAGTATTACCATACCACCATTTGTCATTTACTCTTAAGCGCCCACCCCGTCTGAACACCATTGCTTTAGTTTTATCAATATTAACTGTCAATCGCCACCTGTTGCAATACTCATGTAAAATATTTAACCCTTTTTGTAGTCCAGTTCTACTTTCAGCTCATATAATTATGTCATCAGCATATAAAATTAATAATAATTTAAGAAATTCTAAGCCCACCCCCTCCCCACCCTTTCTAAAAAATTCGTCTTCTAACTCATTTAGATACTAAGTGAATAGAAAAGGCGATAAGCTTTCCCCTTGATGCACACCAGTAGTACATTCGAAACAGTTCTGATACGTTAGAGTTTAATCTAACTCTAGTTTTTACCTCTTTGTACATTGACATGATAATATTAATAATATTTCCTCTAACACCCATTTTTAAAAGTTTGTACCATAAACAATCATGTACTACATAGTCGAAAGCTTTAGTAAAATCTATAAAAGCACAGAACAACCTCCCTCCTTTATTTAGTACATGTGATATTAACCCGTTCATAACAAATATATTATCCACAGTACTCAGATCGGCAGATCGGCCCTAAAATCGGCTTGAGCTTCTATATAAACAGCATTGGATTCTGCCCAATCATTGTTTTTTCTGGCTTAGTATTGACTAATAGATCACACTATATGATCCCGTGATCAGAAAGTTCGTTTGCGTCCCCAATTTCAAAATGTTTTATTAAATTAACTTTGTCCCGGGAACACAAAATGTAATCGACTAGACTGGGACCATTAGCTGTTATGCAGGTAGTTTCTCCCACCCCACGGTCGCTGCCAAATCTACTGTTCAGAATCATGATCCCGGTACTTTTACACAAATTTAGTAGTTTGTGACCATTTTCATTAACCTTTCCGGAATCTTGTGAGAATCTGGGTGTACTAACATCTTCTACATAGCCTTCGTAAGCTGGTACATATCTTATATTATCATCTTCAACATAGTCTGGCAGGGTTTTGGTTCTGGCATTAAGGTCACCACAAATTATAAAAGTAGGGTTAGCATCATCATTCGATTTGTTCGTTACAAACGTATTTAGTCGGTCAAAGACTTCCACTTGACCGACGCTGGGTGAACCGGACGGTAACACATAGCACAAACATATGCATAGATTATTCTCTAAACCAAAGAATATTTGATCTAATTTGATCCATATTATATCATCTTGATCTTTGTTTTCTAAAGATATGCCACTGGCTATGCCATTTTTAAAATAAATAAGTAAACCCCCAGAATCACGCTTTGCCCTTGTGTGTATCTGTTATCAAGTAGTGGTGCGTCACAGCGGCGGTATCGATTTCACGAAAACCAACAATGAGAAATCAGATAAAAGTCACATCAGCAACTAATGGCAAATATTTCAAAATTACAGTTTATATGATAAATACAATCTGGAACGGGGTCACTTTTCATATCACTATTACGAACCTCGTTGAAAATTATCAATTTTGTACTCGCTAAAGCTCGTGCAAATTGATAATTTTCAATTCGGTCCATAATAGTGATATGACTATATAACTTCGTATTTCGTATTTTCTTTATTACACTCAGGCCGTGACAACGGCATATGAGGATTATTTGTACATTGACAATGGCGGTAGGAATACAATATTATTATTATTATTATTATTATTATTATTATTATTATTATTATTATTATTATTATCATCATACCATCTCCGCCGCGCTGCCGACGAGGGCTACGACAGTGGGATCGCTCACATAATAATGATAACAACAATAATCAATTTTTTATTCTATTTTGGGCCACTTGCCCCTGCAGTGTTTCAGGCAGTATTAAAGGAGAACTAACTTCATATAATAGTTGTTCAGCTGATCTAATACGTCATTCGTAAACTATAATATAATATTAAGCTTATTATCATTCCGCTAAAGAGAGCATTCAGGCTTGAGTAGTTTAAACGTTGGTACATTTCCAAATCATATGGTGGCTGTCATGCCTTACATTCAGAACACAATATTTCTGATCTGTCAATACCTAGCCATCTTTTGGATTCAATCGCTAGATTGTGGTTAAGTGTTCGGAAGTGACATAAGATAAGAGCTTCTCGGTACGGTAGGATTTTTAAATATTTCTCAAAAACTATATTCTCTTTGATCTGTCTATAGAATGTCAAACGTGACAATTGGTTTATGGTTGCTTTCCACTCATCGGTATATTGTTGTTCGAGGACTCTTTTTGTTTTGGTGATTACTTGTGCGGTGTTTATTTCCTCCTGGTAGAACAAGTCTGCCTGACCAGTTATTTCTAGAATGAATTTGATGGTTTTAATCCATTTGATTTCAATATTTCGTTCTCTTGAGAATTCTAATGCTAAGTAGTACAGTGTTGATGACAGTTTCCCATACCCAGCGTTTACCAACCCCGCCCAGAACCTGACCATATTACATTTTATAGTTATAGTGAGTGGCAGTCGGCCCAATTCGCCATATACCATGACATTTGTTGTGGATTTCTTAAGGTGTAATGCATTTTTAAAGAATTTTGTTTGGCAAGTTTCTATCTGGCGATCATTTTCGAATCCCCACACTTCCGAGGCATACAGTAAGATAGGTGTTATCATTGTGTCGAATGAATAATTTTGTAAGTCTATTGGGATGTCATGCTCTTTTATTTTACTTAGTAAAGAGAAAGTGGCTTTGGTTGCCTGTTTAACGTTCCGAATCCTACAGCTAGCAAAGCTTCCGTTTTGTCTGAGACAGACACCTAAATAAATAAATTCATCCACAATCTCGATAGGGTGCTCTCCAATTTTAAAATTTAATTTTGTCCGCTGCTTACGTTTAGAAATTATCATGACTTTAGTTTTTGTTGTGCTAACATGCAGTTTCCAGGCAGTACAATAGTCGTAAAAGACATTTATGGCGCGTTGCAGTGCCGTAGGAGAATCCGCCATGAGTATTGTGTCGTCTGCATATAGCAGTATTGCAAGGTTAAGAAATAGATTTAAGTAGAATTCTGCCTGTTGGGTTAATGAGCTAAGCCCGGATATTCCGTGTTCTGTTAAATATTCTTCTAGATCGTTCAAAAAGATTGCAAATAAAAATGGAGATAAATTTTCTCCTTGTCTTACACCAATGTTGCACACAAAGTAGTCTGAGTCAATATTATTGTATGCGACGAATGACTTAATTGACTTGTACATGCTATATATAACAGTAAGGCATTTTCCAGTTATGTTAGTTTTAATAAGCTTATTCCAAAGGCCCTGCCTCCACACTGTATCAAATTCCTGTCGAAAGTCGATGAAGCAACAATAGAGTTTCTTCCTTTCCGCAAATAACAGTTCTTTTATTAAATACAGAGAAAAAATATTATCTAGTGTAGACTTTCCTTTTCTAAAACCGGTTTGTGATTCAGAGATAATTTCATACTTTTCTGAATATTTATTTAGTCTTTTGTTTAATATCGAGGTGAACAGCTTTCCCATACAGCTAAGTGATGTTATTGGGCGATAATTTCCAGGTTCTGCTGGGTTTCCCTTATTTTTATATATAGGGATTATTTTTCCTATTAACCACACTTCAGGCATACAACCGCTGTCTAAGATTAAGTTAAAGAGTTTCTCATAGATATGAATCATTAGGTCTACAGTTGCTTTAATATATTCATTACTTAATTGGTCAACTCCCCCTGCCTTCCATTGTTTCAAACGTTTTATTTCTTCAGCCATTTCGTTTTGCGTAATAGGTACATCGAGTTCCTTACAGTCGGGGATTTCAATTTCAGGGCTTATGCCGTCTGTTTCAGTAGATTCACTGACTGACTTATAGTATTCGAAGAGCTTATCTATCTCGATTCGTGTATCGTCAGTTTTCTTGTGTTTACTGTTAACTAACTTCCAGAAGGATTTGGTGTCCGTTTTGTGTAGGTTGCGCAGCTTTGTGTGTAGTTGTTTGCGCATGTCTTGTGAGTACCGCCTAACTGCTCGTTTGTACTGGCTGCTAGCCTCTTTAAGTCTTTGATAGTTGTTTTCAGTTTTGTTAAGATTATATCCTTTTCGTGTTGTGTGGTATAATTGGCGTTTCTTGGAGCATTCTTTGCCAAACCACGGTTGGTTATTAATTTTACGTCTACCTTGCGCACTGTCAATAAACAGATCGCTTATCATATTCATTATTACGTTGATATCTTCCTGGTCAGCTAATTCTATCTGGCTTAATTTTGTCTTAATTTGCTTAAGCGTATCAGAGCTTAGGTTTTGCACACACATTTCTTTTTTATGTGGAACCCAGTGGATTCGCTTGTTGGTGATCGCCGGGTGTTTATTATTATTATTATTATTATTATTATTATTATTATTATTATTATTATTATTATTATTATTATTATTATTATTGTTATTATTATTATTATTATTATTATCATCGTTGTTGTTGTTGTTGTTGTTGTTGTTGTTGTTGAACTAATATTCCCAGTAGACACGTGAATCAGCTGTTTCCACAGTCACGCAATGTGTGACGTCTTTGGCACGTGGTTACTGAGAATTAATGCCCGCCATTGACGTCATAGTTTGGCATTACCGAGGTTTTAGCCGGCAGTTTCCATATGACGTTCATTTGACGTCATACACTCGCGTTAATTGCCATACATAATAACGTTACTGTGCGATAATGCCTGCTATATTAATAATAAAATAGACTAGCACATTTTAGCTAGAAGACATTGTGGTGAAAATAATAATTTCTTATAATGACCTTAAATTTTTGTGTCGTAACGTATGTGACTAAAATATCTGGAAAACATATGACAAATTTTAGCACACGATCATATTATTAAAAATATTATCTCATTTTTGTTGCCTTTATTGTTTGTATCTTGTGGTGTCAATATTTTTTCTTTCACAGTTTGATCTTGGTATACTAGGAAGAGTCAATGATGTATAGAAATGCATGTAGCACGTGTGATTTGACAAATTGGTATTTTGTATAAACTAAATGGTGGAAGAGATGTACCACACACGTTATTGATGTTCTGTCATCCTCTATGCCTCTGTCTACATGGTTTATAGTCTAAGCTTCTAGAGGTCCAATTTATTAGCAAATTCATGGTGTTTGAACAGGAAAACCGTGTTTGTTTTCTGGAAATTTTCGGAAAATCTCAGCTGGATAGGCTAAGAATTGATCAATCAAATTTCTGCTTAGAACTTCTGAAGCCTACTATCCTATTATCTTTCCAGTCATGTATGGTTGAAATCGGTGCAATGGTTAATATGGAGACGTCTTTGAAATGAGTTTTCGGAAATCCAAGATGGCTGTCTGAAAAAATAACAAATCAAATTTGTGCATATGAGTTTGGAAGTCGTCACGTAGTTGATTATGAAGTCATGTGAAGGATGGGAAAACTGGAAAGGTTCATTGGAACAGTATACCAAATGACCTTTTTGAAACTGTTGAAGCTTGAAACGGCACAGCACCGTACAATCAAATCCACCCAGCTAGTATGAAATATCAACTTTGAAATGTCACAATAAGCCAGTTGACACGTGAGAGCTGACATAATGTTCTTATGACTGTATCTCCTTATTCTATCAGGATTGCGATCAAGATATCTTTTGTGATTTTGCAAATTAATAAACATTCTCTCGAATACTTTGAAAATAATTTAACGGGGATCTTTTGCGGCAATGTACCGTTCCAGTGTACCCATATCTCATATGACGTCATAATCAACTACGTGACATGTATGATGACGTCATAATCACTGACGTCATGAATGACGTAGATAACTACGTAGCGAACGCTTAATTGAATACGGGCTAGGCGTTGTTGCACGAATTGTATGTCTTTGCTATTTAATAAACATTTTGCTGAATATTTTGAAACTAATTTTACTGGGCGCGGTTGCTGCCATAGGCAGCAACAGCGCTCGGTAAATTTAATTTCAAACTATTCAACAGCCTAAGTGTATAGTTTTCTGGAAATTGATAGTCATGAGTTCAGGGATCGATCGATCCCAACACGAGCGAGGTGTGGGCGGAGGTTAGCTCGAGATGGACAGCGCCATATCTAAAACTGGATAGGTCAATTAATTTCTCACCATATTTCTTAATGGACGCCCACATACGGAGGAAGAGACAATGAGGAGATGGTCCGTGTGGTTTTGATGGTACATCCCTCGCGAACACAACACAATTTCCTGTCCCACCCGCTTTACTTTATTACCAGATCATTCACAGCCGCGTTTATTGTCTAGTCTGCATGAATAAGCAATCATTCTCTGTCGATTTTACAATCGTATTAATTACGTTTTCTATTTTATACATTCCTGACAATCCTTGGATCGGCTGCTAATAATACGTCATCATCCATGACCGGACGCTCTCACGTGAGAGGGAAGAAATTGTCCCACTTGGAAAATGTTCATGGTCAATTTGTATTTGATCTATCACGATAGAAGAGATGGTTAGGAATTTTAATCAAACACGACATGAAATGATTAACTGGGTATCGCTTCTCAGGGTGACGGAATAAATACTGTGGACCATTTGTCCATGGGCTGTAACTGATTCATGTTAAATGTCAGATTTTGTCACGAATATTCTAATATTTGCTTTTGAATGTCCATTGTAGGCTAAGAGAAAAGTATTATTGAAAATTTACCACTGAAATGACTGGTCTCTAGTAACTAATATCTTGATGGTTCATGTAATTAGGTCCGGTCTAGCTTTTTGTTATGATTTATGTCCACAAATTCCTGAAAAAGCAAACCATATTCTTTACATCAGCAAACTTATTCTGTTGAACATTTTGAAATTAATTCGACTGGAAGCCTCCCAGTCAATTTAATTTCAAAATATTCAACAGTTCTCCTATTTGGTTGCTTTGAAAATTAGATACGGGGAATTAATCTGTGAAAGGGTTGAGCAATCGCGGTTTTACAATCGCCTTGATTATGTTCTGTAGTTTGTCCTGACAAAATGGCTTGGATCTGCTATATATAATACGTCATCATCAATAACCGGACGTTCTTAGTCATGTAGAAAGCTTCCGTGAGAGGGAAGAAATTGTTCTGCTTGGAGACTGTTCGTGGTCAATTTGTATTTGATCTCTCGTGATGGAAGCGTTGGGTGAGAATTTGAATCAAACACGACATGAGGTTATTAACCTGTTAGCGCCCACAGGGTGAGATCACCCCTTGGATCGCGACTAATATCGGGGCCCAATTCCAGCTATGCCCACACATTTCGTATGCTTCTCTCGTTTGAATCCACTTAAGCCCTATTGAACCGTGTCTACTTAGAATGTCAATGGAGGATTCCAGTTTCTCAGTCAATCATATGACGTCATACTCAACTACGTGACGTATATGATGACGTCATACCCAATTGCGTCATAAATGACGTGGATAATTTCGTCATGAATGTTTAGTACGCGTTGGTGTGCGAATTGTATTTCATTACGAATTAATAAACATACTATTGAATATTTTGAAACTAGTTTGAATGGGCGCTGTTGCTGCTATGGGCAGACATAAGCCATAGGCAGCAAAACCACACTGTCAAATTAGTTTCAAAATATTCAACAGGTGACCTGTATTATTTTCCGGAAATTGATAGTCAGCTAGGTCAAGAATCGACCGACCCCAACACGAGTGAAATGTGTGTGGAGCTTAGCTAGAGATGGGCGGGGCATACCTAAAACTGAATTCCTCCATAACATTTGCTTTCGGGAGCAAAATATGGTGGTTCGTGTGGTCTTATGGGCCACCTACCTTAAAGCAGAGCTCGAAAATGTGAAAAATATTGTGTTGCTCCCAGGGGCAAGTATGCCATTTAAATTATGATGCTCGACTGAATTACCTGGTTGCCCCAGTTCTGTAAATTCTGTTGCAAATATGTATTGTTGTTAAGCTATACAAACTACAGAATCCTTGTAAATACCAACTCTTGGACCATTATATTGACCCTTTATCCCTCATATCAGTCAAAAATGGCTTCTGCAGTGGTGAGAAATGTCCATTTGCAGACCAAGAGAAGACTACTTTTGAAAATTTATCACTGGAATGACTGGCTCGATACCGAGCCAGCCCTTCCAGTGGTAAATTTTCAAAAACAGTCTTCTCTTGGTCTGCAAATGGACATTTTCCATGAGAATATTGTAATTTTATTTGAACAACTCTATGAGTGAAAGGGTTAAGACTAAACAAAATAAATACTCACCATGAGTACATATACAGTCACTGAAAATAACACATTATCTAGGTTGTCCCCCAGGGCAACCAGTGTGTTAACATGTGGTTGCCCTGCAGTAAAACGTGGTTGCCCTGGACAACACGAACGTGTAATCTTCGTGGCCTGCTTAAAGAGCCACCATTGTTATAAAGCACGTGTCCCTTATAAAGAGGGTTATCTCTGGATTCGTAGAAGCTGAATATAGAATGGGTTGTACATTTATAGAAATGGTAAAGTACAGGAGAATTCAAAGATAGCCGATTCTCGCCCTCTCGTTTTTGTAACGTTGTAAAAAAGGATTCCGGCAGACAGACAGACAGGCAGGCAGGCAGGCAGGCAGGCAGGCAGGCAGGCAGGCAGACAGACATATAGACAGACAGGCAGGCAGGCAGGCAGGCACGCAGACAAGCACTCAGGCAGGCAGGCGCTATCACAATACCGTCTTCCCCTTACAGAGCGAGGGTAATGAAATGACTTTATACTGATGCGGGAATTTGGAAAGTAATAATGTTACTAGTATCGAGTGTAGAAAGAAGAAATGATGTCGCGTTGTGTAATATAAGACGCTGCTGCCTACAGCGTTAGCGACGTTATTGTAGGCCTACAAGTAATAAGGTTCACACATCAAGCATGCTCGAAAACGTTTATGATATTAGGTATTACTATTATCATTACCCTCAGGGGCGTCCATCTCCGTTTCTACCATATGTCATGGCTGGATAAAAAAATCCCAGACACCGGGACTCTAAGCTGCGTTGCAGGCTTTCTGTGCGGGGTGCGGGTGGGCAGTGGGGTTAGCTCAAATATGCTTATTTGTATATACACATTTGCCAAGCAATATGCAATACTAGCAATGTCAATGTATGTTACAGAATTATTGCTACAATATAATTTGGGGTGGGTTGGGTGGCGTAAGTTGGGTGGGGTGAGGATGGGGTGCGGGTGTGGAGGAGTTATTGCAGTCGGGTCTGTCTGTCTGTCTTTACATTGAAAAAAACGAATTGGCACAGGAATTTAATTAAAAATTTCTTTACGTAAATTTGTCCTATCGAGACCAAGTTTAGATTTACTTAGAGTGGTCCCCCCTTGAGATTAGTTGGGGTAAAATGAATTAATCAGTAGGTCGCCTTAACAGGTAAAGGCTGGGATTGATCCTACATTATAGAGAAATCACACACACGAATGCACACACATACACACACACACACGCACGCACGCACGCACGTACGCACGCAAGCACGCACGCACGCACGCACGCACGCACACATCTGAACGAAGGCACGAATGCATGCAATAATACATGCACACAGTAATACATGCACGAATGCACGCAATAATGCATGCATGAACGCATGCACGAACGGACGCACGAATGCATGCACGCACGCACCCACGCACTAATGTACTCACGAATTAATGCACCCACACCCACATACACACACGCACACATACACCCATGCAAGTATAGTTGCACACACGTACGGATGTACGAGCACACACCCACACACATACACACATATGAACAAACGCCCGGACGCACGAACGAACGAACGTACGCACGAACGAACGAACGCACGAACGCACGCACGCACGCACGCACGCACGCACGCACGCACGCACGCACGCACGCACGCACGCACACACACTTTTGCAGACACAAAATTAAAAGATGTCCTACGGATATGATTTCATGTTGCCCAACCATTGATTTTGGTTGGGATTAGATTTATTTAAGAATAGGTAGGGAGGGATGAAACCTTGTCATTGTTATCAGGAACTATAAGGTCTAATTTTAATCTTACTAGCAAATCTTTCAGGGTTGGATTTCTATTGTAAGCTATTACTGGTCGTGCTTTGATCGGTTCCTTTAATTTAGATTGCAACTGTGAATATTCGTCTTTCATGGTTTTCGCTAATTCAACATTACGTCTATTGTATATGAGTTGAAATGGGATAATTTTGTTCTTTTGTGATATTCCCAAATCTACATTTATTCCAAATGGTGCTTTTGTTTGGAGTGTTCTAATCCAATGGCCTTCTCGGATTTTGTGAAACGAACTCGTTTCTTCCTCACTATCGAAGGTCGGAATCTGTTCTATTGGCATGATTTCAAAATGATGTTCAACTGAATGATCAGGAAGTTGGAAATCTTGAGCAATTGGCGTATCTGCTGAGGTGTTAATATCAGAAACGTGGCGTCTAGCACGCACTCTAAATGCATTTTTTGTTTCACCAACATACTGTTTCTGACAAAGGGCACAATTGATCAAATAGACTACATTCTCAGAATCACAATGCATATTAGTTCGGATATGATATTCATTTTTAGTTTGAAAGCCCAGGAATGTTTGTTGGTTTACAATATAGTTGTTTACTTTGCATCTATTTTTGTCGCATTTAGAAACTGATCCATCGCTCATGATTGGTTTATTGTGTTTAATTTGGACAGGCTCAAACTCGGGTCCACTATGAGGTTTTAGATTTTCAAGCTCATTGATGGTGTCTGCTTTAATTTTTCGAAGAAAACGGGCTGAATAGCCTCGTGCTTTCAAAGCATCAAACAGAATAGAGCATGCACTATTCAGATTTTGCCTGTTGCTAGAGTTTCGAAAAAATCTTATGATTTGCGATTTGATCAAACCTTGGCAAAATTTGGGCTGAATCGTTTACCCATTGCGCATCCACAGATTTGAAGGTAATTTTCACCATTAAATTGGAGATCGTTTCCTTTAAGACTTAGCGCTAATAATTTTAGAATTTCTGTCTGGTCGATCTGGATCAGGAAATTTGACAAAAGAATTCTTAATAGCATTGACTCCAGCATCAATATCTATATTTGTATACATAGCATCTATGTCTAATGTGACTAAATATGCATCTTTCGGAACTGACAATTTGGATAACTTTGAAAGAAAGTGTTCTGTGTTCTTGAGAAAGCTCGTGTGTCTATTAGCAATGGGCTTTAAATAGTAATCAATATATTCTGAAATGCCATAAGACTCACTGCCACAGTCTGATATGATGGGTCGTCCAGGTGGTGTCAATGGATCTAACCAGGTGCTGATAGGTTTATGGATTTTAGGCAAGATATAAAATGTCCGATTTTGTGGATTATTCTGTTATCTTCTATGCCTCTGTCTACATGGTTTATATTCTAAGCTTCTAGAGGTCCAATTTATTAGCACCTTCCTGGTGTTTAAACAGGAAAACCGTGTTTGTTTTCTGGAAATTTTCGGAAAATCCCAGCTGGATAGGCTAAGAATTGATCAATCAAATTTCTGCTTAGAACTTCTGAAGCCTACTATCCTATTATCTTTCCAGTCATGTATGGTTGAAATCGGTGCAATGGTTAATATGGAGACGTCTTTGAAATGAGTTTTCGGAAATCCAAGATGGCTGTCTGAAAAAATGACAAATCAAATTTGTGCATATGAGTTTGGAAGTCGTCACGTAGTTGATTATGAAGTCATGTGAAGGATGGGAAAACTGTAAAGGTTCATTGGAACAGTATACCAAATGACCTTTTTGAAACTGTTGAAGCTCGAAACGGCACAGCACCATACAATCAAATCCACCCAGCTAGTATGAAATATCAACTTTGAAATGTCACAATAAGCCAGTTGACACATGAGAGCTGACATAATGTTTTTATGACTGTATCTCCTTATTCTATCAGGATTGCGATCAAGATATCTTTTGTGATTTTGCAAATTAATAAACATTCTCTCGAATACTTTGAAAATAATTGAACGGGGATCTTTTGCGGCAATGTACCGTTCCAGTGTACCCATATCTCATATGACGTCATAATCAACTACGTGACATGTATGATGACGTCATAATCACTGACGTCATGAATGACGTAGATAACTACGTAGCGAACGCTTAATTGAATACGGACTAGGCATTGTTGCACGAATTGTATGTCTTTGCTATTTAATAAACATTTTGCTGAATATTTTGAAACTAATTTTACTGGGCGTGGTTGCTGCCATAGGCAGCAATAGCGCTCGGTAAATTTAATTTCAAACTATTGAACAGCCTAAATGTATAGTTTTCTGGAAATTGATAGTCATGAGTTCAGGGATCGATCGATCCCAACACGAGCGAGGTGTGGGCGGAGGTTAGCTCGAGATGGACAGCGCCATATCTAAAACTGGAAAGGTCAATTAATTTCTCACCATATTTCTTAATGGACGCCCACATACGGAGGAAGAGACAATGAGGAGATGGTCCGTGTGGTTTTGATGGTACATCCCTCGTGAACACAACACAATTTCCTGTCCCACTTGCTCTACTTTATTACCCGATCATTCACAGCCGCGTTTATTGTCTAGTCTGCATGAATAAGCAATCATTCTCTGTCGATTTTACAATCGTATTAATTACGTTTTCTATTTTATACATTCCTGACAATCCTTGGATCGGCTGCTAATAATACGTCATCATCCATGACCGGACGCTCTCACGTGAGAGGAAAGAAATTGTCCCACTTGGAGAATGTTCATGGTCAATTTGTATTTGATCTATCACGATAGAAGAGATGGTTAGGAATTTTAATCAAACACGACATGAAATGATTAACTGGGTATCGCTTCTCAGGGTGACGGAATAAATACTGTGGACCATTTGTCCATGGGCTGTAACTGATTCATGTTAAATGTCAGAGTTTGTCACGAATATTCAAATATTTGCTTTTGAATGTCCATTGTAGACTAAGAGAAAAGTATTATTGAAAATTTACCACTGAAATGACTGGTCTCTAGTAACTAATATCTTGATGGTTCATGTAATTAGGTCCGGTCTAGCTTTTTGTTATGATTTATGTCCACAAATTCCTGAAAAAGCAAACCATATTCTTTACATCAGCAAACTTATTCTGTTGAACATTTTGAAATTAATTGGACTGGAAGCCTTCCAGTCAATTTAATTTCAAAATATTCAACAGTTTTCCTTTTTGGTTGCTTTGAAAATTAGATACGGGGAATTAATCTGTGAAAGGGTTGAGCAATCGCGGTTTTACAATCGCCTTGATTATGTTCTGTAGTTTGTCCTGACAAAATGGCTTGGATCTGCTATAAATAATACGTCACCATCAATAACCGGACGTTCTTAGTCATGTAGAAAGCTTCCGTGAGAGGGAAGAAATTGTTCTGCTTGGAGACTGTTCGTGGTCAATTTGTATTTGATCTCTCGTGATGGAAGCGTTGGGTGAGAATTTGAATCAAACACGACATGAGGTTATTAACCTGTTAGCGCCCACAGGGTGAGATCACCCCTTGGATCGCGACTAATATCGGGGACCAGTTCCAGCTATGCCCACACATTTCGTGTGCTTCTCTCGTTTGAATCCACTTAAGCCCTATTGAACCGTGTCTACTTAAAATGTCAATGGAGGATTCCAGTTTCTCAGTCAATCATATGACGTCATACTCAACTACGTGACGTATATGATGACGTCATACCCAATTGCGTCATAAACGACGTGGATAATTTCGTCATGAATGTTTAGTACGCGTTGGTGTGCGAATTGTATTTCATTACGAATTAATAAACATACTATTGAATATTTTGAAACTAGTTTGAATGGGCGCTGTTGCTGCTATGGGCAGACATAAGCCATAGGCAGCAAAACCACACTGTCAAATTAGTTTCAAAATATTCAACAGGTGACCTGTATTATTTTCCGGAAATTGATAGTCAGCTAGGTCAAGAATCGACCGACCCCAACACGAGTGAAATGTGGGTGGAGCTTAGCTAGAGATGGGCGGGGCATACCTAAAACTGAATTCCTCCATAACATTTGCTTTCGGGAGCAAAATATGGTGGTTCGTGTGGTCTTATGGGCCACCTACCTTAAAGCAGAGCTCGAAAATTTGAAAAATATTGTGTTGCTCCCAGGGGCAAGTATGCCATTTGAATTATGATGCTCGACTGAATTACCTGGTTGCCCCAGTTCTGTAAATTCTGTTGCAAATATGTATTGTTGTTAAGCTATACAAACTACAGAATCCTTGTAAATACCAACTCTTGGACCATTTTATTGACCCTTTATCCCTCACATCAGTCAAAAATGGCTTCTGCAGTGGTGAGAAATGTCCATTTGCAGACCAAGAGAAGACTACTTTTGAAAATTTATCACTGGAATGACTGGCTCGATACCGAGCCAGCCCTTCCAGTGGTAAATTTTCAAAAACAGTCTTCTCTTGGTCTGCAAATGGACATTTTCCATGAGAATATTGTAATTTTATTTGAACAACTTTATGAGTGAAAGGGTTAAGACTAACCAAAATAAATACTCACCATGAGTACATATACAGTCACTGAAAATAGCACATTATCTAGGTTGTCCCCCAGGGCAACCAGTGTGTTAACATGTGGTTGCCCTGCTGTAAAAAGTGGTTGCCCTGGACAACACGAACGTGTAATCTTCGTGGCCTGCTTAAAGAGCCACCATTGTTATAAAGCACGTGTCTCTTATAAAGAGGGTTATCTCTGGATTCGTGCACGTGTCCCTTATAAAGAGGGCTATCTCTGGATTCGTGCACGTGTCCCTTATAAAGAGGGTTATCTCTGGATTCGTGCACGTGTCCCTTATAAAGAGGGTTATCTCTGGATTCGTAGAAGCTGAATATAGAATGGGTTATACATTTATAGAAATGGTAAAGTACAAGAGAATTCAAAGATAGCCGATTCTCGCCCTCTCGTTTTTGTAACGTTGTAAAAAAGGATTCCGGCAGACAGACAGACAGACAGGCAGGCAGGCAGGCAGGCAGGCAGGCAGGCAGGCAGGCAGGCAGATAGACAGACAGACAGACAGGCAGGCAGGCACGCAGACAAGCACTCAGGCAGGCAGGCGCTATCACAATACCGTCTTCCCCTTACAGAGCGAGGGTAATGAAATGACTTTATACTGATGCGGGAATTTGGAAAGTAATAATGTTGCTAGTATCGAGTGTAGAAAGAAGAAATGATGTCGCGTTGTGTAATATGAGACGCTGCTGCCTACAGCGATAGCGACGTTATTGTAGGCCTACACGTAATAAGGTTCACACATCAAGCATGCTCGAAAACGTTTATGATATTAGGTATTACTATTATCATTACACTCAGGGGTGTCCATCTCCGTTTCTACCATATGTCATGGGTGGATCAAAAAATCCCAGACACCGGGACTCTAAGCTGCGTTGCAGGCTTTCTGGGCGGGGGTGCGGTAGGGGCAGTGGGGTTAGCTCAAATATGCTTATTTGTATATATACATTTGCCAAGCAATATGCAATACTAGCAATGTCAATGTGTGTTACAGTAGTATTGCTACAATATAATTTGGGGTGGGTTGGGTGGCGTAAGTTGGGTGGGGTGAGGATGGGGTGCGGGTGTGGGGGAGTTAAAGGCAGTCGGGTCTGTCTGTCTGCTTGTCAGGAGGTGTATCTGGCTCAAATTTAACACAACGAAGAAACTACTGGTATGATTTAGCTAAGATTGTATCACAAGAAAAGGATGACCATACACAAGGCGTCTATAACTTTAGGCGTGATCCGAAAAAATCCGGAAAGTAAGAAAATAAAAAAAATTCCGAAAACATTTTACAATCTGACAAAAAAAGGGGCGCGAGGGTTTGCACTCTCTGATTACTCTAGTTATAGTAGGTAAGACACATAATGAACCTTTCCAGTTTTAGCAATGCCCCGCCCATCTCAACCTTAGCTCCGCCCACACCACATCTGTGTTAGGATCGATTGATCTCTGAACTTCCCGACTATTATTTCCAGAAAACTATACACGTGAGATGGCAGGAACAGCGCTCAGTCATGTTAGTTTCAAAATATTCAACAGCATGTTTATTAAATAGCAAAGACACAATTCGTACAACGTGTCCGACTATTAAGCGTTAAAGACGGGCTATATCGAATCATTCATGACGTCATGATTATGAGATCAGCCATACACGTCTTTTAGTTAATTATGACGTCGTGTGACGTCAGATTGATAGACGGATACTTTGGAAAGGTGAATTATCATTATGATTAAACATTGAGTTTGCAGGAGCCATGGGGTAAAAGTTAGGTGCCGGTGGGGTGGGGGTGATACATCTGGGTGTTTGGCTACATGCGTTTTCAACTGGTAGATTCTAACTCAGATGTACCTTTTCGGAACATCGAGATATGAGTTTATTCAGTTCGATGTTAAATATCAAACATAATGAAATAGGTTAATCAGCGCACATGTTTCCAATCCAATTTGGAGTTTGTTCTCAGGTTGTTAACTTACATCGATTTGATAGTCATCATCATCACATGTGTCAAACGTTCTATGAAAGACGACGGATGTAGTGCTCTGCTCAGACCATGCGTCCACAAGCTTATAGTCCTGATGACTGTCTATGTGCAGGAGGCCAGCATTGTCTGTGTATCCGTCCTGAAACAAAGACGAAGGAGCGATATAGTCGCTAAATACGCAGGTTACTGGACCGTGAGTGGGCCAATACCGGGCCTCCATGGCCCGCTATTGGCCCAATTGCAGCCCAGTAAGCTGCATCATCAGGGATAGAGAACACCTGAGATTATCATCTTGCTATAATCTTCTTGATTTTCAGACATCCTGACTAATTCCAGCATTTCAATTGCAAAGCAAAAATTCCTGTCTATGTTGCTGAATATTTTGAAACTAATATGACTGAAAGCTGTTGCTGCCTAAGGCAGCAACAGCTTCCAGACAAATTAGTTTCAAAATATTCAACACCTTTCTTATATATTCAGACCATATTGTCTCTGGACTGTTAGTATGAACTGATGACAACTGACTGAAAACATGTTCATAAGTGGCTTTGGAGTAAAGATGTGGCTAAAATATTTACTGTTTGCCAAACAAAAATGGTATTTGGCTAATCTATAGGCTACAACGTTGCAAAAGCCAAATCTTTCCCTGCTAGGCTAGTAGGTTGTGCCAGCAGATTAGTAGCCTAGGCAACTAGGTTAACAGGCTATGCCTGTATCCTAACCCAGTACGCTATACTAAGTCTGTTGGCTAGTAGGCTTGGTCAGAAAATAAGGCCGTTAGGTTGGTAAGTTGGCCAGTCGGTTAGATTAGTAGGCTAGAAGGTTCGGCCAGTATGCTAGGCCAATAGGTTAGTCGAAAATAAGGCCGTTAGGTTGGTAAGTTGGCCAGTCGGTTAGATCAGTAGGCTAGAAGGTTCCGCCAGAACACACGTGTCATG